>PDGT01000036.1:1814638-1890512 GCA_003671415.1 Megathymus violae
AAAAAAAAAAAAAAAAGAAAAAAAAAATCCACAGACACATTACATTTTGCTAATAGTGTTTCGTTTTACAAAACGTAACCACGCGTTCTGTCAAGGTGGAAAGATTTTCGCATAATGGACGCCGAAAATATATAAGTATTTTTAAATTTAATTCGAAATTATCCAGAATTATATCCACTTAAGCACATGGTTTCTGATTTATTTCATGCACCTAGATGCTAAGCTTTCTCTTTAATGCTGACGTCAGCAGCAATAATTCGTCCGCGTCAGAAACTGAAAGCGATGACTCCAATGACATCATATATGAGACGTCCACACTCACAGTCCAAAAACTTTACAATGATATTCTTTTGCGATAAAACTGCAGTGTACGAACGTTCCGCAAGTGTTTCATTACCTCAGTGGTTTCGCAGAAAATTGCTTCTGCATATAAACACGTCAGTGTACCCAGGAGGGTAATCACTTAAATATATTAAGAGCTGATTCACAGAACATTGTTTGTGGCTATTTTTATTTAATTAATTGAATCGTTTGATTGAAAAAATCGATAATCTGCATAATACCCCAGTATTTAGAAAATCAATTTCAACTATTTGTGAGCGTTGCATGCCCCAACAACTTTCAAATCGAAAAAATATTTGAGTAAATAAATATTCAAATAAATTGCCCGATTCAAAATGGCATCTCGACTTATATTTAACTTAAATTTTTATTCATGCGTAAAGAATTAAAGATTTTCAATTTTTTTGGAAAATTGTTTCTTAACTTAACAACTATTTACTTTACTAAAAAAAACTTACGTTTGATACGAAATACATCTTAAAAAAACATCAAATTTAACAAGGTAATTAAGTTTACATCACGTGTCGATATGTGATTTTAAACTAATTTCATAGATTTATCGCATATACTATCTACATATCAAGCAGTTAATTATGACCCGACTGCTAGAGTGACGCAGGAGTTGCAACACCTGGATAAGGTCCTGCGCCGCAATGGCCACGCACGCAACCAGAAGACCTGAACGGAGATATAACACAACAATCAGAGCAGAAAGGCAATCCGTATGTGAAGGGTGTAACATATAAGATACATAAGTAGGATCCTGGGTAGAAGGTATAATATAAAATGTATATTTACGCCCTAGCTTGGGGATTATCTTCGCTCATCTAAAGACACGATTCCATACGCATATCCGGTGGTCTATAAGGTTGATTGTAGTTGTGGGAGCTCTTATTTACGACAAACAAAACGAGCTATATCTCATCGTATAGAGGAACATATAAGCGCAGTCAAAAATAACGACTCGAATAAATCCGCGATAGCCGAACACATCCTCAATTCAGGTTCTAACGACTAAATGGAATTACATAACCCTCAAGTGATCTCCTCTGAGCGACATTACTTTCCACGTTTAGTAAGAGAGGCGATAGAGATCAAGAAACACCCGAGGCACTTCAACAGAGAAGATGGTTTTAAGTAGCACCAACGTGGAATCCAGTGTTTAGTTTGTGCAAAACACATAAAATGCAAAGTTTAGTACGTGAAGATACAGTAAGTGTCGTGTGTCGTGATACGGTAACTTAAAAAAAAAACGATCTACACGTAGGATAGATAGTTAATCTACCACTAGCCTGTCGACGGTTTCTCCCCGCCACCGCAGTTTCGCCGTGACCATGATCCATGCAATTGGGTCGAAATATTGGCAACAAATAAAAACATATCGTGAGTACCCGCTACACAATAAAACATGTCGATATGCTCTACACTACGCTGTAGACTCTACTTATATAGACAATAATATATTGAATTGAACCTCTGGTAATATAATTTAATTAGCGTATAGAAGTTCCACTCCGTGGCCGTAATTAAAACATTCCTGGCTTGTTTACACGCTAACGTACTTACTTATTCCATAGTTAGCGAAACCTTTCACATTCCTTAATAATACATAGTAGGCGGTGATTACGAAACAACAAGAACCTTTTATGAATCAAAGTTTTATTGAAAGCGTTTATGCCAAAGTAATATGGAAACCTTCATTTGTTCGATTTGAAAAGTTCTATTAGTAGATACCTACTTTACTTAATTAAATAAAACGTTGAAACATATCGGGGTACGTGTTAAAGCTATGCATATAGCTAACCTACCTATTAGTATCTTCCGTAAATAGGAGAATCCAAGCAGCTCTCGGAGTATTAGTTGAAACAAAAAGCATTACAGCCCCGTGATTTGAAATGCGATATCCTATGCAGGGGACCTTAATCATAATCATGTACGCACTTATAATTTTCCGAAAGCACACGATCATTCACGTCGCTTCGGTAAAAGATAACATTGTAAGGAAACCCACAGACATGAAAGATCTTCTTAATGTTTTAATGGTATGTGAAGACGGACAATTCTGATAAGAGACACGGGCTCAGCGCTGTAAGAGTATATCGGTTGTGATGTGTGAAATGGAATTTTATGGATAAATATTGTATACCTATTCATTTCATCTCGCATCAAGTTGGAAAATTACTTTGATCTCGTCATCATTATTATCTTCATTACAACTCATATTGTCCCACTGCTGGGCTCTGGTCTCCTCTCACAATGAGAGGGGTTAAGTCTGGCACGCTGGAAAAATGCGGGTTGGGAGATTTCACATACCGTACATTATGAAAAAATCCGAGGAATGCAAGTTTCCTCACAATATTTTCCTTTACCAAAGCGAATCATAATTAATTTGTAAAATGCATATAAACCGTTAAGAAAAGAAAAACAGCCTATTTTGGACATATATACAGGAACAATAAATAAATATAACTTATTAAAATTAATAATTGAAGGTAAAATTAAAGGAAGTAGAGGTTCAATTAGACGAAGAATCTCATGGATTGGAAATATAAGAGACTGGCTGCGGGTTAAAAGCACAGATAAACTAGTTTATATGACTGCTGATAAAGAAACGTATCGACAAATGGTCGCCAACCCCCTTGATGGAGATGGCACATGAAGAAGAAGATATAATTTGAAAAATTACAGATGCATCCAGGATTTGTACTTATGTGTAATTAATCGTAATTTAATCTACTAGTTGCCAATAAATGTATGGTTCAAACTAAATACTAAGGAGCTGCTAAGTGCTAAGAATAGCGTTATACTAAAACGAGTTCACATTGAATTAACGCTCCCTATTTCCAACTTACATTGTACTATTGATTTACAAGACAGCCAGCCGTCGTAATTACCGACTCAAGATACATATGAAGATACGAGTATCTCGGGCTTGTTATCTATTAAACAGTTTACTTAAACTGAAAATGCCTATTGCTTATGTAAGCTAGATTTTATTTTAAATAGTACATGTAAATGCGTGACTAATATTTCACGTGATGATCAATGGTGGTATCATTTAAGACGATGAAGTGAATCGAATTTAGAAAAACCTTCTTCACTCTTGCATCACAATAAAATAGAAAGTACAACACGTGTATCATTTTCCTGTTTCGAATTTTTTTTTTGTTCATTATGGGTCACAAAATATTTTTTATCATTTTCATAGCGCTTTTGAGAATAATCTGCTTGGCCTAAAGTTGATGAGGAGGGAATGTTCATACAAGGTTCACCTTTTATATTGTCGATCGTGTTATAGTAAATATTGAATAAATAAATAATTATTTTTATATTAATATTCGGGCAAGAAAAACGGGTAAAAATATTTCACGGTTGATTTTAGAATTAAAAAAAATGTTTTTGGTAGCTATCTAAAGGTATAAAATGAAATGAAATGAAATAATATTTTATTCGAAGTTGGTTTTTACAAACACTTTTCGAACGTCAAACTACGCCATCGCTTCAACCGTGAGTGGTCTCGGAAGAAGAAGCGGCAAGAAACTCCCTAGGAGTTTTTTTTTCCTACTCACAGTTACAGAACGCACTTAAACTGGCCTAATATTAAACTCATTACCAAGCAGTCTTATCCTGAAAGTAATCATCGAGTTTGTAATAACCTTTCCGCATAAGAACGCCTTTGACGTGAGTTTTAAATTTACAATATGGCATTTCTGTCAATTTTAATGGATTTTTATTATAAATATTATAAAGAACGCTACCATTATGTGTACAGATCATAATAACCTCCAAAAGAATCTGAACTAAAATATCAAAAAGATTTTTATCGTTACAAAATAATATGTAAACCTATACAAAATCATTTCACAACACACTTTGCCATTAATTCCAAAGTTATTGCTTACAAAACAGTAGTTAATTTGCCGTAAACCTAATGTTACTAGTGGAAATTGCCGCATCGCAACAATGGCGCGCGCATTGTTTCAGTGTGATTTACAAGGACAGAGTGTAATTACCGACGTAACATACACTATGGTGATATATCCAATTGTGTTTCTAATATTGGCCAACACTTATAACGGTTTAAAGTATCAATTTAACCATGAATGAATGAATGAAGGTCACCTTCAGGTAACCTTACTAGATATATAGATACTCATAGATACTCATCAGGTTTATCACATCAATTTTCTTTTTTAAAACCATTTGGATCTTTAATAATTTAAAGTTGTTTGGCAACCGTTTCCAATTATTTATTTAATACTTAATAATGATATTGTTGAATTATTGCAGTTTGTATATATAGTCGTTAGAAGGGATTTTGTCAAGGAAAAAGGAAGGTAAAAGGAAAAAAATTCTAGACACTATCTGCAACTACTCTCGATAACAATCCGTATTGCTCTTCTTTTTGTCTTTCATTCATGTGTAACGCTATTTTAAATGTATATCTTCTCCAGTCCTTTCCAGTTCTCTAGTCCATTCCGTTTCACAAATAAATCGCATACCAAGGTATAATTACAAATTCATAGTGAACCTAATTAAACGATATTATTGCTGTCGAGACTAAACATAGCGTCGCCTGTCAAATTTACGAAACATCGCATATACATATATTATTATATATATCGCTATACCCAAGTTTTGACATATTATATGTGAACATTTCAATATATCGTAGAACACCGTCTACGGTACGAATTAATAAAATTATAATCAAGAACATTATTTTTCTTTTATAATATAAAAATTCTTTTATAATATAACACATTGATAGATTACAAAATGCGAAAGTTCTATGCCCACAATAGTATCAACGGAAACATAACATCACAATTTGCGGTCAGTGGACAATTTCAATAAATATCATTCTGAATTTCTCTATTTCGTTTCAAAGTGACTTGTCTATGGTATCGATTTATATGGTAATAGCGAGATTTGACGGTTACGTGGTTTATAGCATTCGCGTTTGTATAAAATATTGCGATTAAGAGAGTCGTTTGTATAAATCACTCTCATGTATTCGGTGTACAGTGCACAGAATATCCATAGACAGTTACAGCAATAAATTTAATTTACATCTTGTGTTTAGAATTTTGCATTTCTTTTAAATATAATCTGAAATTTTTGTATATAAAATTTTTACTACAACTTGATCCAGTAAATAGCAGAGGTCAAGTAATTAAATTTTACATTTATGCCTCGATTGTCTTACAATATTAGGTAAATTCAAAGTTCAACGTCATTCATTTATTTTATATAAAACTATTTTGTCATCAAAAGCCGGCAAAAAAGTAGACGGGCCATCCGAGGAGAAGTGATCACCGCAGTCAATGCACGTTTGTAATACAATAGGCATTAGCGACGCGTTGCCAGCTACACAAAAAACCTGCTATTTATGTACTGCTATTTACTAATGGCTCTCCAATATAGCACACAACCACTAAGGTAACTAGTTAAAAAAAAACATTTAATGGATGATTTCAGAAGGAGAACGCAGCTACAAGACAACAGCCCAACGACCGTATGAGCGGCGACATGACACATCGAGTGCCTTTGCCTTGTATGTTGTTCAGCAGTACGCACAACGAGCAGAGGAGTTTGACTTAGCCTCGAGGATGGATTCCCTCACAACCTCAAAATTTTTAACAACAGTTATTTATTTAATGTTATAGTAAATGATATTACAGAAAGTAATAGAAAAACAAACGCATAGTTATAGGTATATCCATCTTAGTTAGTTACTTTTCTTCTTGATTTATTTTCGATTCCGTCTAGATACTAATAGATACACATAATAACAAAAATCTTACAAATTAACTAAAGTAGCTTCCCTTCTGACATTAATTCCATTTACAGTGCGCTGAATTTAATAGAGAATTTATGACGTCATTAAATTGATGCTGAAATAGTGCAGAGAGTGAAATGTCATGACTGTACCGTCCGCATAGACAGCCAGCGCGTTTTAACAATTGCGCTTGTTCAATATTTTTATGTTTGCTTCTCATAGTCTAGTCTAGTAATAGTTATTTGTTGGAACATACCATAAAATGTCGTTAAAATGGAAAGATGATCTTCGACCTCAATTCCAGCAATATATCAAGATGCTTCTATAATACTTATAGTATATGGAGGGATATAAGCAAAGGATCAAAGGATTGCATTATTTTTTTGGCGACTGAGACAGCCAACCGCGGTTAGGTTATTGAACTAATAGAATGTAACATAACTTTTTATTCAAATTCCAAACCTCGTCTCAGCCCATTGCTACAAATTTGATGATCTTACAACCCAGTATACTCGTATAATGACCCTGTTTGTCGAACGAAAGAATTCATCTTCGATTTCGGGCCAGGACAGCCATTTATATGAATGGTTAATATTTGCTTTCGGATTCTGGGTGTTTGTCATTGTGTCTGAGCGTAAGAAATTATATTTTTTAATCAAATAACAGTGAATAAGCATATTAGTTAACAGATTTAATTGTTCTAGCGCTCGAATAATGGGAATTCGACCACAATCATTAAATAACGCTCGTCATTAGGTGCCAAAAAAATTAACGATAAAATTGAACTTCACTTGTTTATGTCTTTGCCTATTTATAAAAAGATTCCACAGCTGTAGGAGCGGTACAAAGTAATTTCGTACAGGTCACTTGGTACCACTTACTACTCAGTCTTAACTCCCGATTATAAGCGATAAATAGGTATAACTAATAGCTAAATTATTCAGTCACGTGTGCAATTGTATAACTAGTGCCTAATGTCGGTATAATGTCCGCATTTATATTCTGCGAACGGTACAATTGCAATAAATCAGACCGATAATAATTATACTGCAGTCATTTGTAGCCATAAGAACAGACAAACAGCTGATTCCAATAGGATATAGCCACTTTAATACTACACATATTCAGTGAAATTGCATGTTCTATTCTTTGACAATCAAATACATAGGTACTATTTCTTTCATATCGTCAACAAATCCTAAACTTCGATATTAAAATTTAAAGTTTGTCTATGTTAAAAAAAAAACGAAACACTTTGATCAATTCTTTATTTTTGATTAGTTTTATGAATACATTAAGTATTTAAATGATAAAAGAAAAGCGGGTCGTTTGAGGTATCCGGGAGTGTAAAAACAATAGATAATTCTAATAAAAATATGAATAAAAAAGCTAACTTTTGATTAAAAAAGATGTAGGGGCAATAACGCACCTGACCCTTTAGCCATTTAGTGATAATAGCGGATCTCAACTGTGAAAATATCGTCTTACCATCTGCTCTTAATACATAGTACAACCTTAAATACCTAACTAACACAAGTGGAGTTAGTAAAACGTTTAAAAACAAGTAGGTAAATCTAGACTTTAACCAGAGCATAGGGCAAGATGCCCACCAAACCCTTTCGGAGATTATGCGTATCATACCCTGCCGAAGGTAAATAGAACGTTACGATCTCGAAACGTTACCCAAACGCCTATGTAAATAACATTGAGTCCGCGGATTCGTTAAGCTTAAATATACTTGGCGAAACGGAAATTTATACATAAATACGGAAATATATAACAAATAAGTTTTACAACACCTTAACGACATAGTACTTAGTGACATCTTTCTTTAAAAGTTTAAATCTTCCGATGTTTGCACTTGTGAAACGAATCTTACTATCAGTGAAAAAGTGACCGGTTTGATTTTTAAATGTTTAAAAAAATATTTAGTGGATTTTGCCCGTTTACAATTTTATTACTAGTATATTCTCCTAACACAAGATACAACAACAAAACACAACAACAGAATAGACAACAGAACACAACAAAATTATATCATACATTAAATCATCATAAGCTATTACAGAGTATTTATATCATTCAACATCTGCCATAGAAGCATGACTAACTAGAGTATACCAACTTTGTTTATAAGGCCGTTGAAAGTTATGTATTGAATAAGTTAACACAAGAAAACGTCACTGGCTCCTAATACTAGCCACATCATTTCACCCTTTTTATCTAAACTCGGCCGACCCTTGCAAACTTTACCGGGAATCATCGGTTCGATCCCTCCCTTTAATATTACATAAACAAGATGACACAATGTCAACAATTTATAATTCCTTTTTGTTACCGCTGCTCCGATTTTTGAATCAATACAATAACAATCGAATACAATCAAAAATACATTTCAATATGAAAATTCTACAAGATGGCTTTTTTAACTAACAGTGGCTTTACTATTAATAAAAATACATATATAATTCATGGTCAATTTCTTTAATGATTTATAATTCTTTAAATAATTTCTTAAACTAAACTCTGAACTAAACTAATACTTTAAACATAAATTGAGCTCTACATCACAGTATTTTATCAATTTTATTCATTCGCAGCGAAATATGCCAGCTTACCATTTTTCACGAAGTTCGAGGCGATAAATAAATTGGAATATTTGTCGATGGGTACGTAAAACCATTTTTTATCTATAGTCCGTAATTTTATAGTTATAGTTGAGGCCATTATTATTTATATTCTTAATTACACTTAAATAATATATTTCATAACCGGTCGGCCATCGTCCTGTAATACATTTCAATATAAATAATTTCGATATATAAATATAGATCTTGTTAACAACTTAAGTAGGTACTTATGGTAACACAAGTATGAACCATTGTTTAAAACAACTAATATATTGGGTGAATATAAGCTGAATTGTTCAAATGGTTCAGTAATTACAAGATAATTAACAAACGCATTAACGATTTCATTTATAAAAAATATGATATATTATTAAAGAACAACATTTAAAAGCCCTTAAAGAAGTGTGAATTCAGAAAGTATTGTATTATACTCGTATGATGCAAATCTACACATTCGCCACATATTCGTTTTGGCAAATGGTGTATCTTTATAGCGGGCCCTGACGTTTGAACCAAATAGGAAATTGTTGCTCCTCCCAAGATGCCTACTATGTCGTGAGATGTCTAAGCGAATTATTCAGTTTTTTACCTCCTCCAAGGATTATGCCTTGTCTCCTCACAAATGACGTAACCGCCCTATCTACAACGTTGGAAGTAGCACTAAATGTCAACGAGTTACGGTTCACTTAAGTTCGCTAGCCCTCGACAATAATATGTCTAATAAGTGTTAGCTTAGATTTCTTGTTTTTGCTACTTTGGGATTTGGAAAGCTTTCGTTAAGTGCTCGGTCCATTCAGGATGATGAAACAAGAAAATTTTATATTTTCCCTCACCAGATTTAACAAAATTTGTTTTTTTCTGTCAACATGTAAAATCCATCCAACCATTATTAACCGATATTTGTGAGTTTGATACTAAGATTTTTTTTTAATCTATACATCTATCTAGCAGATAATCCCGATCAGTATTCACTTAAGTTTGTTACGATCTCGAAGATAATATGTATATTGTGTTAGTTTATTTTTCTTTTTTCTGTTATAAATATTCATAAAATACATATAGAGTGAATATTTAAAAAATATGAAAAATATGTCAGTTCACATTTTTATATGATATAATTGTATCTTATTGGTATAAGTATATTTGGTATTCGAAAACTAATCTGTTAATGCGGGTTGCTAGCTCCTACAAAAATTGCCTGCGACATCAATGAAAGCTGGCCATAAATCCAGCACCTTTGCCCGCACTAACTCTTCGATTACCGACGACCCGCACCGACCTTAAGTAGCGTTTTAATGAAGATATAAAACTAAATGTGATTCTCTACGACTTTAGTCAAGTAAATGTTATGGGACGTGATTATGTGTGTGATTCTTTAAATTTGTTTTAGTTACCGATATACTTTAAGACCTTATGTACGAAATATAAAGAAGAGTTCAAATAAATGGAATAAAATGGATTTAAAAGGCCGCCCTTCAACATCCCTACTATTTTATAATTATATTAAAAGTATGTACAGACATCTCTGATTAAATTTTAAAATAGTGCATGTTAATTAATGAAAATTTACCCCAATTCTTCAAATTCATTCTTTATTGTATTAAATATTAGTGAGTAGCAATAACAAGAATGAGAACGACCTGAATACCCAAAAAACCCCGTACTTATTTAATTCATACTTTATGACTTATCCATTTATGACTTTTGCATTGTTTTAATCAGACACAGGCTGCAAAGCGGCTCTTGTAAAAAGAACAAACAAGCGGATAATGAAATTTGACATCGCATAAAAAGTTTCAACAGTTATACTTTTTTTTTCACAAAAAATAACTTATGAAATTTCAAAATGTTTATATTTCATGTTGAATTTTGACACTATCTTTAAAGATATAGGCTACGAAATTTTTGTAATCGGGCCACATTAACAATAATAATTTAACGTAGATCACAAATCAATTTGTAATTACGTCATTACATGAGAACTCTTAGCAATTTAAAATTTGTCCAGTGAAGGGAAAATTCGCAACAAAAATCTTCCTCTTCATAGGATATATCGGAATTGTGTGGTGACGTTGCGTGCGAGAGGGAGATGCGTATAAACCTATAAGTGGGAATGAGACAGGCTTACCTTTTCGTAGGTCATATTGATCTTTCACCCGCCATTTTGGAGCGTGCCATTTTCGCTTCGAGCGTCACATGTACATAGCTGGACGGCTGAAAAAAGAGAAGCTTTTATTCGCCTGTCATTTTTGTTTTTAATTGAAACTATTCAGCTAATAGAGAAACAAGGGCAGGGCAGGCAGATGTAAATTATCATTTTTCATGCGCTTTGCAATGAAGCATTGATGTGTTATATGTATATAAACTATAATATTATAAAGATCAAAAATTTGATATCCAAAATAAGATGAGTAAATATTAAGTAAGAGATTACTTAAGACGAGTTTAAGAGTTACTGTTATATCTATAGACGGAACAGATCACGGATTGTTATGTACAACTAAAAATTCAAAATATTTTTCGCGACATTGTCATTCTTATAGTGAGAAAGGCTCATGGTATGTCATAGCCAAGATTATTTTGCGAATCCACCTACATGATCGAACATAACTCAGAGTGTTTTTTTCTTGCCCCCAATAATTGTGCTTGTTATTTCGTACTAAACTTCGAATTGACATCCATTTTACCCCTGATTTTGAAATGGTAATAACAGAATAAAGAATAAAAAATTAACAAAAGAAAATATAGAAGCAGACTTGTATTTTAATATCGAATGTGCGAAAAGACTGAGGCTCATAAAAAATAACACCAATATTAAATTTGCAACTGATCTCGCCCCCCGGGAGCCATTTTGACATGGATGTAAGCAATTATACAGGCAGTCGAGAACATTGTCGGATTGTAACGAAGTATTAAAATTTTGTTATTTACGCAACATATACCATTGACTGGGTATACTTATATTTTTGTAAATCAAAAGGCTAAACAGACCATATAGCAATCTAACGGATTGTAGTAAAGACGCGTTTCATTCCGTAATATATTATGTTTCAAAACTTGGACAAAAAGATTGTAGATTTTCTTCGTAATGGATTATAAAAAGTGATTTTACATGGATTCTAAGTCTCGGAGATACGTATTTAACGAAAAAGTAATATTCGTAAACGTACTTACTTATCATATAGATAGCATTTTACGTAGGTAAAACGCTAAAAAAAGCTTATTGCTGTGTATGTTATGACATACAATATAGCTCAGCCGTGTATAGGGCATACCTTACGGATATGGTTCGTTGTTTGCTTTTATTAAACCAGTTCCAATATTTCTCTTACAATTTATATCTATTTTGTGTCAGTTAAATTTTTATATAAGAATCAGCATTGTTTTTTAAAAATCTTCGTTATCAAAATATTAAAATTTAACTAAAATATACCTACGTAATAGCGGTTATGAGTTACGATTTCCATAAACGCCATCAATGCGAACTATTAACACTTCGGATGCAGTGCCCAATTTAATATGAGCTCTGGCTTACCCAATAATTGAGCTTGCCAGACATGGTGTGGGGCTCAATAAGAAAAGGTTGGTTAGTTTTATCGGAACAGACTCCGGTGTACCTAGCTTCGGACAAGGGACGTACACCCTAGATAATTGTCACCGATGGTAGCGATGGGGGCAATGAACTGCGGAATTACGCGTAGGGAACTAGCACCTCGTGTTCGTAGTTACAATGTATATTAGTCATGTAGATAAAAGTTAATTGAATTTGCAACTAATCTTCTGAATTTTATGCATCTCTAGTCTTGTAGTGAATATAATTGTGATATTTAATGAAACGATCACACATACACCCTTGCCACAGGTTTCCCTGTGTTGCGGGTGTCATAGATGTACACAAATATGACATAATAGACATCATGACAACTAATTATTTAACAACTATTTAAGGATATCATGTTCGGTATCAAAGTTCTTAATTGTAGACTAGGGGTTGATTTGAACATTCGTCTCCTGAACGAGATACCCGAGTTTGTATCTTAGAATCACCTAAAAAATTTCTAAATATGTACTTATTAATAAGAACTTGTTTTGGTGAAAAACATGTGAGGTGTGGCCAGCTGCGTCAGTCATGGATTGAGCTGATTGTGATGATTTCCACATTATAATTGTAATAGAATTACATACAAATAAAATCAATGTACCACTATGAATATTTAACATTGAATATATAATATCAAAATTTCATAAGAGTTTAATAAATTTTCGTGTTATATTGCGATTTTATATTTTAAGGTGATAGCAAATTTTGGAAGGATATAAATGTATGTTTTATTTTTAATATCTTTCAAAGAGAAAGGACAGTGAAAGTGTTTTGTGTGTATCAAGCAGAAATTTTCTTGTCATATTTAAGAATCTAACAATTGACTGACTTAACCATAGGGTCAAACGATCTCCTGATTTCTATTGTAGATGTCCATGTTTATTATACTTATGTGTCTTAGCTTTCAATTCTGATAGTGTACGAATAGAAAATTAAATTTTACTAAAGTAGGACATTATAGTAGTATAGTACAATATATTAAAAGATTAGTACTATTACACATTATTTGCAAACTTTGCATAAAATATTTATTGTTTAAAATATAAATCGGTGTGCCATCTCGATGCAACAATTTATGAGAATATTTTGCTTTTTTAACCGAAAACAATAGGCTGTTATAAATACACCACCTAATAACTTCACCAATAATAAACCATAGAATAACTGCTTGCTGTTTTATTTTTCTTCTCCACCGACATAAAAAATAAATTATCCCGCCTATAATTGGACGGTGAATTTTACAGCGGCCGTAAAATTACCATGAAACACTGCAAATAGGATTCGAATCAACATTTTGTTATATTGTGACGATGCAGTGTTTCCCAACGATAGATGGAGAATATATTGTGAATATCACGAATGTCCAAATATTACGAATATCAACAAATATCAGTGTGTAATAAAAGTGAGTACGCTTCGTAGCTCGTTCTGGCATGAGTTCAGAAGTGCGGTGTTAAAGCGGACATTCCCAGCATCTGTCTGCATGAACGTTTTTAATACCTACAACATTTTCTTGGTACATAGCGCACTACCCTAGAAAAATATTTAACGCATTATAACATAGTCCGTGATATTAAATGATTTCAGATTATATGGTTTTACATTTCAATACTTATTTCCACATGTGTCTGTTTCCAATACAAAATTTTCTTGTCACAATACGGACTCACCCAGAAATATAGTTGTGAATTTGATTTTAAAGTTATAAAAACACGGAAATTATTGAATTTAACTTCAACTGATGCTCACGATTTTCGTATTTAATACCGCCTGAGTGTATTCAATGGATCATGTTGGACGAAGAAATATTTTAAACGAAAGTTTGTTTAAGAAGCTATATATAATATTGTCTAAGTTTTGAGTATTTTTTATATTTTTACGTTTACCAACTTCAGAAATTCATTTAGGTTTTTTCTAGTATCACCGCAGCAGACTAGAGGATTTAAAAATTTAACTACAGCAAAGCAACACTTTTCATCTTGGAAGAAAAACCACAGCGTCTAGACATTACGTCACAGCATATTGGTAGGGTTGTCACACGATTTTAATATTATAACAACAAGATTAATTAAAGCTTGGGGTGACGACCCACATTACGCGTTGGGATACCAGATGACTTGCATGTTTCTGTCAAGTCTAAATTACAAGTTCAATGCCTAAAATGAAAAGCTTTTAATAACTTTACAATGTAAACTCTAAAATAACCAACGGAAACATTAATTGATATGTAAGAATCACTTTTAAATGATAAACAAATAAGTTTTAGTATTACAGTAATAAGTAATTTTAGTTTTTTTTTTGGGTCTTAAGGGCATCTAGGGCACGAAATAGGGCATCTAACTATTTCAAATCTAATATTAATACTTCAATCTTCCTCTGAGTCTCATTTCAACCTTCACGCGTTATCGTCCTTTCTGCATCTTTCATATAATACACACGAAGTATCACTCAATGCGGCCCCCCTTTTAGTGGGCATTCGTGTAGGAATTTCAAGACTTAAGGTAACCGTACACCCGCAGACAGCTAGTGGAGAAAGTCGATTAGTAACCTGCTATCGAGCGGGGATCCTTGTTGACCTTGGAGTAAATGATAGGAGCAGTTTGCCTCAGGTGATGTAGAAAAAACCCGTGTAGATCGCGAACCCTTCCAGATGTGGATGCAGTCGATTATTCACTTAAACTCATCCACAGATTAAACTTTCATGGTGTGTGTCATTATGTGCATAATAACTGTTTCCTGCAATAGCGTGTAGGGCCATATTCTACTGTGTGAGCTTCATACTCTTAGTACTAATTCAGTAATTTAGAGTTCAAGGTTAAGGTACTGAACCTTTGCATCCTCAGGGCTGAGGAGTTCGAACTTTCGATCCTTTCTGAAGGTCGTCAATGGGGTTTAGCCCATGCCAAAATGTTAAAAACCCATATAACCGTAACCTCGATAGAGGCCAATTTTTTTACTACTATTATTATTATAACATTAATTATAGTCCTGAGAAGTTCTGCACTAAAGTTTTGACTGACATATATGTAATACGTACATTGGTATAAAAATATTCGACTACGTTCATCGCTGGTGTTATATGAAAAAGTTTGACACTTATACCACAACACAACACTTCTGGAATCGTGACAAAGTTTTGCCATTCCCAAGTTTCACTTCAGATTTTGGCACGAAACTACACGCGGACAACTCAACACCGTCTGTAAATTTGCAACACGAAATTAATTTTGACGTTTCGTGAAATTTCTTTCTTCTCTAGCGTATGTTTCTATGAATTATGAAAGTGCCGACTGCGATTTTGCAATGCCAAATACGAACAAAGGTCACTTTTTCATTTTACTCCGTTTAGATACCTAATTCGGTTACTACAATGAGTTATGGTGGTAATTAAGTACGGTAAATTAACATTGTTTTTGAAGTATTGTACATAGTATTATTATAAACCTATGAATATAATAAAGCTGTAACGATGAAAAAATCTAAACATGAAGTTTTTTTTTTTTTAAATAAATTGTTACATTATGACAGTTTCAGAACTTTTGTGCGATTGTCTGACTGTAGTTAACTCAATAACTCCAAAACTACTAGACCAATTTCAATTAAATTTGGCATGGTGACAAATTTTCATTCGGGTTATAATCAAAATTATTTTTTACGGTGTAAGGACCTCTTAGGGCGCTGCCACACTTCTTCGATAAAATGTTATAGTTACATTTTATACTAAAAGAACAATTATCCTAATTGGTTCATAAGCAACTGAGTTACGGTTGTGCATACATGCACACGAACATAGAAATTGTTCCTTTTTTGAAATCGGTTAAAAATACAGCAGTTGCGTGAGCATCAATAATGTTTTTTTTATGTTTTAAAGAAGAGAATGAAAAATAGGAATTAATATTAATTTGAAAATAAATAATTAAATATATACAAAAAACTTGTATCATAATAATATCATTTATATATATATGTTACAGTTAAATCCAGTTTTTAGATATAACGCGTTTTCCCTAGTTAGAACTAGTTTTCACTAAATGCCTTTGTTAAAACTAGAATTAACTAATGCTCAAAATTGAATATCAGTTAAAACTAGTTCTTACTAGACAAAACACGTTTTTCCGAAGTGAGTCTAAGTCAAAACCGTTCCCAAAGTTCATCGTATCTTATTCTAATTGATCGCGAGACGTCCCTTGATTCGACAAGTTCGGGGGAATCCATTTTCGAGCGCCATCCGCGCGCTGTGTGCTCGTTCATTCTAACCTAACCTAACCTAACCATTTTTTTACGTGGGGAAACGCTCATGGGTTCCTCTCAGTCGCGGGGGCAACTGATAGGATATGTCGGACTCCTACCAGCTAAAACCCCACGGTGTTCCTCTGAGCGCCCTTTGTCGGGACTGCGGGTACACTCTCGCATTCTTCCGCGGTCCCGACGGCGTTCGCTCTTCTACAGAGCCCGTCCCTGAGCGGGATGAATCTGGAGCTACTTCATCCTTCCGTTTTTGAGGTGCACGCGGGAACACCGTGCGCATCACCTCGAGAACCTAACCTAACTATAACAACTGAAATTAAAATTACATGGAATAGTTTTCACAGAATGGACTTTATTTTATGAATTTGTGTGTATGCAGAAAGTAAACTCCGGAACCATAGTACCTATTTGAGAAATTATTTTATCATTCGAAAGGTACTTACGTTATTCTGGGTGGCTATAACATAAATAAAAATGGTCTGTCTCTCTGTGTAAAAGCGATAACCACAAAAACTATAATAAAATAGAATTTTTATAATATTATAGACTATTATAGAATAGTTATTATAGACTAAAACTAAATACAAATATATCATAATACTATCATAGCAAAATTTATTTAATCTTATCAGTATTTTCTGCAGGAACATAAATATTGAAAGACCGCAGTACCTTAAATTGCAATCTAAGATCAGCTGGACTCCGAAAGCCGACTCCAAAAGAGATAAAAAATGATTTGATATCGTAAATTAGCTCAAACTATTACTATAAATATCTTGAGGAAAAAATTATCGTATGAAGCTTTTTTCAGTGTTGTTTACGAAAGTTGTTGTTAGTAAGTAAACTTAAGGACTATTTTCCCGAAGCCAAACTAAGGCAGATTTCTAGTCCTTAACATAAAATTGAGAGACTCGCGGACCATTTCATAATTTTATTCAGAAACCGACCAAGGAGGCCACTTAGTAATAAGTGGTCACAGTCTCCAGTGAAGATGTGTTACAACAGGATCGTGTGTTGTTGTGTGTTGAAAAAAAAAGGTAGATAACCTAGTTTACCTACAAAAGAACCTTACCAGTAAGTACATACACCGTTTAAACCGATTAAATCAGGTGGTACGAAGCCCAGTGGTTTCAAAATGGGGAACATGGCGTCATTGCTTCGCCCATTAGTCAGCGGAATGCATCGCGATAAGAAGAAACTGACTTGCATTCGAGGATGGACGTTCACGGTACGCCCTAACATAAAAAAAATCCTTTGTTTTATTTAATATATATATATAATTATAGACATTTAACAAAATTAATTTAAATTAAGACATTTAACGTATTCTTACTAAACTTAACAGTCCAAGTTTTCACTATACAAAAATTTATATGTAACAAACTTTATGCTTTAAAAGTTATTTACAGCTTTTAGTGTATATCTTACACGGCAACGGTCGGCGCGGAATTTAATCCTAATCCTCAGATTTTGCAGTATGCACACAAACATTATATATGAGTAAGTGTTCAAATTTTGTCGCTAATAGACTCAGGTGTGCTAATAGTTTTAAGCCCTAATATCTGATTACGTTAAAAATTCAAATTAGTGTGCACAAAAAGATGCTTCAAATAAAATCCAAATATTTCTGTAAATGCCTACAATTTTTTATAAAATGCAAATATTGATTTTACTTGAAATTTTTACACCTCAATAAACAATGTATACACATCAAAATATCTATCTATTCTAGGAATAATTAACCTAATTTATTAAACAAAAATTTTTGTTTGCTTTTGGATTAATAAAGAATTTTTGCGATTTTTGCTTATTACGGGACCTTAATTATTCCGAATATAAAAAGTGATAAAAAGACAAAAAATATATATGTGAATGGTTTCAATGGATAACATAAACAATTAGTAATCAATATTTCTATTGTTAACGCATAAAATACGATCAAGTGTTCAATTTAATCAACTCGGCATGTTCAATATAATCAATTCGACATGTTCAATATAATCAACTCGACATGTTCAATATAAGTTCACACTTCACAAATCACTTCGCAAAAAGTCCGCCTACGACTTTTGTAACAGATGTTAGATTTTTTGATTTATCTGCGACATCCATATCTAGCACAACTCTTCTTTGAAACATATCCCATGCGTGCTCAATGGGATTAAATTCTGCCTTTAGAGTAAGCCGTGGCAGCACGTTGATGTTAGCTCTGGCAAGTGTTTATAACGACTCTGCCATTATGTGGACATGCATCATGTATACGCTGGAAGGCAGTGACTAATTGGACATACATAGAAATAAGAATATCTATAATACCCAAATCATTTCGATTCTTCCATCGATTTAAATACCCGCTTATATATGATTATTCCGCAACTATATACAAGTAGATACATGGACTTAATGGCATCATTCTAAAGCATATCTTCTTTTGTCACATTTCTATGTCTTCGGGAAAAGAGATTGGCTGCAGACAAGGTATTTCTATTTAAGAAATCTAATTTGTAGTAATTTGGAAAAACGTGCTTGTTTCTTAGATACTTTTGGTATATGTATTATTCATAGTAGATATTTGCAAGTTGAAATAAATAATCAAAATATTATGCAAAAAGTTAAACCTCAGTGTGTGATTTCGAGACGATATCGGTATTAAAGCTATAGCAAATTGAAATTAAAGATTGAATTATTATTATTGTCGTTATTATTTACATCACATCTCAATTAAGTGTCTACATTTAGTTTTAATTTCGAACTGATTGAAAAATAAATGAGTATATTTTTAAATTATCAACAGTTAAGTGGGAATTAGGTAATTTAATTAGAACTAATTTTATTTTATTTAGCATTTGGTATAAGAGCCTAGTGTGTAGTACTGAAATAGTAGATATTGCATTATGGGTAATGTGGAAACAAAAAATCATCTAAAAACTAATTTACAATGATATGACAGTTCTGGTGAACCATTACAGGAATAGAACACAAATTATTATGTCCTATAGTCGTCCCAGATAATACTTTGGATTTTTTTAATCATTTTAACCTGTAACGCCATCTATCCGCTTAATAGAGGTACCTTTTGTACTCGGAGTTTACCCTAGGCGACGTTTCAGACTGTTACAACTGATTTTCATGAATGTTAGTTCGCAACTTGGCATAAAGATGGAACAGTTATAAACGTTGGCATCGTGGAAAAAAATTATAATTTATATCATTTAAAAATAAAATCACTTAATAATAAAACATATGTATTGACATCATCATTTAAGATAAATTAAGGTACTGTAGAAGATGGTACACAGCACAGTATGTTGCTCGATAATCGGTAGGTAGGTAGCCCACTATACTTTTTGGCTTAATCTGCACGTGAAAGTAAGAACCACTGAACAAATTTAAATGATAGGTACTTGGCATGTTTGCTACTTATTATTTTGGATAATTTCCATTCCGTAAAATGTATCAATTCCCACTGTGTAGAACATAAAAGTTAGGAAGAAAGTTCTATTAAGATTAACACAAATAAAGTTTTGATTGTTTTTGTGTAACTGTTACAATAAACGAATGTTTCTAATCCATGTAAATACGCAAACCGATCTCCAAAACAATCAAATGGGACAATCATTAAATTTATTTATGGCTCATAAAATTTATAAATAAGTGCTTTTGGTGCGGGTTATATTTGTAAGAGTAAGGCCGTAACTATCTAGGAAGTTAAAAAATAACATAAATTTCTTATATGCTGTTATAAGTGAATATTTGTTTATATAAAATAAAAACGAAATGATCATACCAGTAATCTTGTAAAATAGTTTTAAATCTCCTTAATTGACTGCTATTCCGCTATAAAAACAATCCTTCAAATCCAACACATTTTTGCCACATACATTTTGACAAGCAGTATGAATAATTATATTTAATAACATTTAAGCACAGCCAAGGACAACATAGTCAGTAGACAACTCTCAACAAACTGTTGACAGTGAGTTAACCATCTCAATGTCTGAATCATTTCTGTTGGCGGGAACGGATGCACTTTCCTCGTCTGTCTCTTTCACGCTTATGCATCCGCTATGCATCTGTCTCACGGGTGTCGATTAAAGTAATACCATTACCATGAGAACAAAAAAGGGTCCCCTTTGAGCAAATCGTAATATATCATCGTTTTTGACGTTATGAGCTTAGGGTCTTTGGCCAGTATAGCTCTGCTTTGTCCATAAGCAGCAAATTTATTGGTTTAACGGTTTTGTGATCTGTTCACAAAGTTACGCTAAACTTGAACTATTTCATTCTTTTGTTATGCTCACAATGTAAAAGGTGTTATGACGCCGCGTAAAACCCTTCTCATAAGCACTTAAAATATTTACAAGAAGTCGGACGGGGTTGTGTACGGTTTTTGCTGTTTAAAAATATTGGATTGCTCCTACTAGTTGAAGAACATTTGATTATTATCCTATTGTCAATATGAAAAATATGGCTTGAGTAAAGTCAAAATTAACAGTTATATATACAGAAAATATTGTCAAGCATTAACTTATTTTATGTAAAAAAAAATTGTAAACGCACTAAACACTTGCGGTTGAATTAAGGCAGTACCAATTCGGTCAAAATGGTGCCTATTAATGAAAGGTTATGTTCACTAAAATCTACCAAAAGCCAATAAATAAAATATTCAACAAACATTCGTAGAGTGCTCATTTATTAGACATTATGTACAGTCAACATAAAAAGCAAAATAAAAAAATATAAACACTGCTAGCACAAATTAATAGTGTTCTATTTTACACAAAGTACGTGACCGTTTTGATTATATAAATAACTTTATGCAGGAATGAATAGATTCTACGAAATTTTAAGTAATCATACCTTAAATATCCCCCTTAAATATCTTAGTCCAAAGGATAACGATAAAGTTTACAACACTAGAGTCACTTAGACGATCGAAGTGGTCCGGTTTAAGTTTCTGACCGTAGCAAACGTTTAAGTATCAAATAAAATTGTTTTTCAAAAATGGTTTGTATGTGCTACCCTATGTGGGACCATAAGATAACATGCTCATATGATTATCTGTATTTTTTTCTGTAGAATAATAATAGACATTTATACACTCATACACACACCCTAGGTCTCCGTGTTGCGGGTTGTATTGGCAATCTAATATACCTTTTTGAAAATGGTTACAATAGTAGCGTAGTTAGAAGAAGCTCAGCACTAGTAGCTTATTTATTGAAAGTCACTTCAATAAGTAGCGTGAAAATTAAAAAATACGTGAAATATTATTGTTTTTGTCCAGCTTGCCAGATGAGCCAGACTAGATGGACTTGTGCTGCAATAAAATTGGCCAATAAGCCCCTTGAAGCTAAAGCTCACACGAACCGAAGTCATTTATCAAACGCAACAATGGACGTTAAATTCTTTATAGACCAGCTGAGCGACAGGAGTTGTGTGCGAGAGGTCTACAAAATGAAAAATACTTACTATAGTGATCTATAACCATAGAATTATACTGCAATAAGTAGTTTCGTTTTGTATTTAAATATTAATAAATAATTAAAAATTTAACATCGATATGTAATATTCAAATTATTGAAATTAATTTTCAAAGATAAATATAACTAAAGTAACATATGTATACGTATGAATTATTTTTACTGTAATGCGAAAAGATCATCTGTGCCTTTTGAGGATATTTAGTAGACCTGATTTTTTTTGTTTTGATAGATATTATATTATTATTATTATGAGACCAAGTTAAACAGAAAGAGCTAATCGGCTTACAAGTAATTTTTATTAATTATCATATTTATCTATGTGTCTTTTTAGACGTTATTTAACTATAGACTTATAAAAGATGTAAAAAGAAAAAAAAAGTTGGTACTCAATGTCTCGCATTTCTCGCATATAAATATGTATTGCTCTATAATTTTATATTTAATATAATCTAGTTTCCAATAATATAGTGTGGACAAGGAATATTAATAAGCTAATTCATATTTTAAAAAAATCCGAAGAGAACTCCGCCTATGACTACATAGCGCATCCTACATTAGTCCTTAATAAGGGCTGTGATACGAGTCATGATGACTTCAGAAAACCTGCGGACGACTAATATCATTATATAATCCATAATTGTCCCACAGCTGGGACAGAGTTTCCTCTCACAATGAAAAAGGTTAACACCTATCCACCTCGCTGGTCCAAGTTGGTATTTGCAGTCTTCGAACACCTTTAAGAACATTATGGTGAACTTTCAGGTATGTAATTTCCTCATGATGTTTTCCTTCATGTAAGCAAGTTGTATTTAATATATAAAACTCACATATCTAATTTAAAGAATAAGAGTTGAGTACAGGATTCGCATACGATTCTGCCATACGAAAGACCAATGTTCCAAATACAAGGATACCACTGCTTCACACAAGACTAATAACAATATCCCTAATGTCTATATAATGTTTACTGCTTGCCTGCGAATATAAAAAACGTAGGTAAATACATCAATAAACAAAAAATCATTTACATCATCTTTCTAGTTTTACGCAATTATGCATTTGATACATTTTATCTTAATGGCTTTACTTATCAAACAAGGCTGACACATAAAAACCTACATAGGTTTGACGTGATACACAAGTTGGAGTCACGTGGTTAGTTTCTGTCTATATTGCTTGATTTTCACAAAATTAGTAAACTTTACTGTAGTATATTATTGACATAAAGAGGGAACTGCTCAAAAGCACGCTGTATAAGCCGTAAAAGAGTTTCATTATGAGTGTTTAAAACTACTTGCACTGATTAGTCATCTAATGTTTTGAGTTTTTGTGCTCATACGACTACTACTAAACATTATTTTGCATTTGCTGTAAATATTTTTATATGTACATATAATGATAGTTTATATAATGATGTTGCACATGTTACATACAAATTTATATATATTTAAATTACAACAGCAACATAATTTCAATCAGTATTTACTAACAGTCTCTTAATTGACAACCCCATAGCCCAGTTAGTAGTGACCCTGCCTGCCGAGCGAGGGGTCTCGGGTTCGATTCCCGGCCGGGGCAGACATTAATGTGAGAGATAAATGTTTGGTCTCGTGTCATGGGTGTTTGAAATGTTGTGTGTGTCCATACCACCCGCAATACAGGGAATCCTAGTGCGGGGGTATGCGAGTGTAAATGTTTGAAACGTTTAAAAAAATTGAACTGCTCTACTGACATTTGCATGCCCCTCCTAGTTTTCTTTATATTCCTTTTTTAATATAAACACTACCGTGTGTATTGACCTTTATAATCTATCTAATCTATAATATATCTATAAATATACTGAAGTACAAATTATCTAGTGAATGATTTTTCTGAAATGGCATAACATATGACATTTCGGTAATTATATATTATCGACGAAAATATTCATCTTCTTAAAAATTTTTAATGGATAAAACATATGTACCTACTAATAGATCACACTATATAACAGTTTTATTTGTACACTAGTAACCTGCCCTCGGTTCGCCGTGAATAATTATAAGGAAACAGATTCATTTCACGGGATGAAAGTAATTCTAGATTACGTCCCATAATATAAGTTCCAAATGTCCTCAAAAATCATTAAAATGTGTTCAGTGATTTCAGTTTTATACGTGAACAGACAGACAGACAATAATACCAAAAACATGTTTAGCTCTCTATACCCATAACAAAGTATACCATATATTAAATTTTCCCAAAAAAAAGGCCTTGTACGGATTCAATCCCGCAACAATTTTATTATTAGTATAAATATAGATTACTGGTAAATTTATATAACTGGTATTATGAACCAAACACCAACTTTGTACACGTACTGGTATTGTAGACCATCTCGTCTACTCGTCTGGTATGTAATTACCGTTATACAATATACCTACCTAAACCGTTATTACCTTTAGTTTACTATTTATTCTGGTTTAACATTACTTTAATCCCAATGGTATTAGTTGATATATAAACTAAGATACCCCTTTTCATATCTGGGCATGGAATCTCCATTGTGTGATGTTGTCTAAAAGATACTGACAGGCATTTAAGCCACCGAAATACATTTAAAAGTTTTATCTTGAGTTGGTTTCCTATCACAGACCCGGTATGTCCCGCTTATCGGGTGCACACAAACGAATAAACTAAGAAATGTAGCACACAAATGAACAAAGTCATTACCAAATTAACGATATTCAGGTGAAGAAAAAACCATTTAGTAAACAAATGGTTTACCGTGTAGTCGCGCTAGTGTAAGTGATTTCTGTATCCGTGTCGACATACTCGAGAACGCTAAGTAACGTGTACACGAAGAAAAATTGTGAAACATGTCAATGTCTCCCTCGCCGTCACAAAGTTTCCAGTCAGACGAAGACTCCAGAGATTCACTGTCATCGGAATTTTCTTCGGAAAATCCGTCAAAATGTATGTCAAACGAGTTGGATTCATCTCAGAAACATATTTGTAAGATAAATACGCTTACATCCCATGGAGTTCAAGATATTTTATCTGATGGCGCGAACTATAACACAAATGATAATGCGTTTCAAGATTGTAAAACAGAAGCTTTATCGACTATTTCAAATTCCTTCGTACAAGATTACAACTCTAGAGATTCTACTGGATTTAGCATTCAAGATATTCTGGGACTCCATCAATCGTACAATACTGCTCATACACATGTTGACTTACAGCCAAGATATGACTACGAAATTCCCCAATATGAAAATATAAGTAACAGTTCTACAAACAACTACGGATCCGGAAATGAAGAAATATTGACAGAAGATTGCATAAACATGAATGATAACACTCATATAGGGAATGCATTGTTCAGCAGAAATTATTCAAATAATAAAATTGTTCCGTGCCACCAACGAATTAGTGATGATGTAAAAGATCCTGAAAGAGAAATAACCGAATCAAGTTTTCCAAGTGAGGTAAATAAACTTCAAAGCAATTTCAACCTTGATACTTCCCATTTAAACATCATAATGATATAGATATTAAGGTGTCTATCGCTACATGATTTACCACAAAGTAACCGGATCTATAATGACAATTTAATTTCATAGTTGATCGTGGCAATTAAGAAATAGGTTGAACTTATTTTATTGTTTCACCGCTCTTGGACTAGGTGTGACGTTACATCAACTGATATATCATTAAAATATTAAGTTACTTCGTGTTTCAGAATATTTCATGGGAGAATAAATCAGCTGTTCAACTAAGTAATCAAATTAATGCTGAAACTTCAATTGGAAACGGTAATATATTTTTTATTCTATTATTTTTATTTTTTAAATATACATATATTTACATGTAATATATATTTTAAATATACATATATATAACCGCAATGGTGTACGATATAACAGCAAGCTTAATGCATTGTCTAATAACTAAAAACATGAAGAATAATAAATACAAATAGAAGAATACGTATATAATCGTTACTGTAAGTAATATGTAGATACGTCTATACATATAACCACTAATAAGTATATATTACTTTATTATTGTTACACCCGATAACCCGTCCGACCCGTGTTGATTTTGATTTTGTACTGTTTTTCGACATAAAACAGATATTTTCCAGTTATGCACGAATTTTATTTTATTTTATTCAAAATACAACATAGCACAGTTTCAGCTCTTAGGTTTTATTATTTTGACCAACTTATGAAAATTGATTGCTAAAAAATTTCTTTCCGCCTACAGATATGAGTTCCGAATCGTCATCTTATCAAAAGGGATTTACTAAAAGAGCTCGAACAGCTTACACAAGCTCGCAATTGGTAGAATTGGAAAATGAATTCCATCAAAATCGGTATCTTTGCAGACCGAGACGTATCGAACTGGCAAATTACTTGCAACTGTCGGAACGCCAAATTAAAATATGGTTTCAAAATCGGCGCATGAAATATAAAAAGGATAATAAACACAATAAACCGTCTTCATCAGTAGATGATAGCAGTCCATCTAGCTCGAAGGAATCGCCTACTCAAGACCACAAATCTAGCCATGGCAGAAGCTGCGGTGGTCACGATCGACACCGACGCTTGCTAACAGATACTCATACAAGCCATCATAAAATGTATTTGTCGACGGATGATACTCTCGCAAGACCGCCAGAATACACATCGATAAATACACTAAAATCTGTCATAAAGGGACCGCAAAATAGTATCGAGCTGCCGTCGTACACTCCAAATTTGTCATATTCAACGTATTATACGGGCACGTCGAATAGGACTGCTTACTCACCTATGTCGGAAGTTTATCGCTACGCCAACGATGAATCATTGCAACCAAATTCTACGTTACCTTCGTTGACATCGGAAAATTACGTTCCGAACGGGGTCAATTTGAAACTCTGTGATGACATGATACGTTATTCTGGCGGATCTTCATATTATAATTCATTACCAAATAACTCTGTCATGCAACCAACACCCTCGGATACTTATGGATTTACAACAATCCCACCCATGTCAACTCCAACCTACGAAGATAGCAGTGTACATACCAGGACCAGTATGACGTTACCTCAAGATTCGTATTTTTCTTATTTAACACCAGACAGTTCTAGTCAATTAGCTAATTCAACAAGTAGTAAGTATTCTTCTTACATATCTTTATAAATATAAAAATTAATGCAAAGCTGAGAACTACCAAAAACTTGATACGATTTACGAGTTATTTTTTCAGTTAATTGTTTTGCATTGGTGTTAAAGAATTTAATGTTGACTGTATATTCCGGATAACCCGAGTATTTTATTATGAAATATTGTAATTACTGCGATCATATCACATACGTAGAATTTATTTCCTTCATTACTATGAAATTAAAATGACACACGAGTAGGTAGATATTGAAATCTATGATATTAACGTATACATAAATATAAATAATAAAATAAATATAATATAAATAACGTATACATAAATGTGGATAAAATATAAAAATAACATATTTGATGTTATTTCACCAAACACGGTCTTATATAATGTAAGTATGAGTTTAATGTTATAACTATACTTGTCAATGTAATACAAAATATTTTAGCATTAAAAGTATATCTATAACATTATTTTTAATTTATTTTTATTTTGTTATTAAGTAACATGTAAACTGATATATGATTAATCACATAGATTAGTCTTTAAATAAATATATAGAATTAATTAATTTGAACTCCTTATGCTAAAGTACTTTAATTATTTTTTGTCCTATTTTTGTATCTGAATATTCTGCAATATATTAACTATAATAGAAATAAAATTACAAAATTGTTTCGGAATATTATTTTTTATTCATAGCCTTTGTCTCTATACTTATAATTCAACTGTAATTGTTAATGTCTAAATTATTTATTGCATATAACTATCATTAAAACAGTAAATCAAAACTATTAGCTTTATAAAACCGTATGAATATCTATAAGCCGCTGCAAAGATTCTTCAGGTTCTGATGGTTTCCATTTAGAAATATTTTCACTTTCTTTGTTATCATCTGACAAACTTTCTGGTGACACTGGTTCATACATTAAATAACTGTCATTACTTTTGATATCATTCAGAGAATTGTGACAATTATGAGACAGTACATTATCAATAATTGTAAATAATTCAGTAAGAGCTTCAGTACCAAGTGTAACAAAGCCATATTCATCGGTGTTATGGCTTATTTGAGATTCGATGTAATCTAACCTTGTTTTATAATCGTTACATTCTTCTTCAACAGTCGAATCCGAATGATCGGAATCTGCTCGATTACTGTTTCTATTTTCTGTGACTCGACGACGATTTTGGAACCAAATTTTAATTGTTTTTTCAGTAATATTAAGTTGCTGTGAAAGAAATAGCCTTTCTTCTCTGCTGACGTACGGCCTCTTCTTAAAAACCCCTTCCATTGCTATGATTTGTTCAGTACTAAAGATGGTTCTTTTCCGTTTACGCTTCACGATGCCTTTGCAATAACTTCCTTGCTTGCATTGTGCTTCAACTAAACTTATACTATTAGAAAAGGAATCATTTCTTGTTCTTTTTATTGGTTTTTTATAATTAAATCCTGAATGCGCCCCTATTTCTCCGTGTACAACAATTTCTCCTCGGAACTAAAAACGAAACACAAATTTATTTTCAAATTTACATGTATGTTAGATAACGCATAATTGCGTGCTTTTGCCTGATTCTTACCTCAGCCACTTGAACATTAGAAGTATTGGTATCGTCATATAAAAACTGGTTTTCACCATTGCTTAAAGTGAATATGCTCTGATCCGAATAACATGACGTAAAGGTAGGACATGAACTCTGAAAACAAAAAAAAAAATAACTAAAAACAAAAGCAAATTAAATTGTTATAGCACAATATTAACAACATAGGTAAATTTCTATCAACTTACCGAATCATTCAAATTACTAACCTGCATAGGTTGGCCAAAACTTCCAAAACAGCAATGGGTCTGGCATGCCTATAAAACAAGAAAACCTTGTAAAGTAATGGGTATAAGGAATTTACCACTGAATTACACCAAACAAAATCACTATGGGCATACTTACTGGATCGTGCAATATCATGCTATCGGGTGAACTAAACATTTTCCCTTGAATATTCCAAAATCTTGAATTATTTTTATAATTCAAAAACACATTCGAACTACAAAGTACAGTCGTTATACATACACAAAACACTGGGCACTAATAATATACCTTGAACCCTTTATATCCTTTATATACAGCAGAGTTGTTTTGAACTCATTAAGAATTACCCTCTCCAAAAGTACAAGTACTGGTTCGTTATTGTATACTAATTAAGGATAATACCTGTAAGGGCTATAGGGTAATTATAAAAAAATATTAATTAAATGTTTCTAAAATGTTTCTCATAGGAACAACAAAGTTTGTTTAGCTCCTGTTGTGGATACCGTTACAGACCTAAGAACAATACAATCCTCTTAAAATAAAATAAATGACCTTCCAACTTTTTTCTTGTATAATGTGAAAAAAAAATTAGAATTTGGTACTTTACAAATCGAGAGGACTCGTATATCCTGCGTGTATGATAGAACGCTCAAACGGTATCAAAATTTAGCTGTATATTGTCTCTTTACGTTACAGAGGATGATTGGAGCTTATTTCGCCACTCTGCTCCACTGAGGATCGGTGCAAAAATTAGTGACCAATCCAAATGCCCACAGCCCTTATGCTACGCGAATGGCTCCGATATGGCTTAACGACAGCCACTTGACGATAGTATTCTTTAAAGACGGCTTCATGTGCCCTTCAAAGCATAGATGCGCTAATGAAATTTCTTTATTAGCGATCACCCATCATACTTTTTATCTTGGTCGTTCACTTACGATCTACACAATTGGTCGGACTTAGAATTTCTTACCAGTATATATCTATCATGAACTACTGTTTAATAATGTGGGTAGGTGCATAATTCCGTTCTGTTATCTGGCATCGACATATAAAATGTACAACCCAGTTGTCTAAGCTGCTCGTATCGAATATATTCAGTGCAACGTTTAAAGTTACAATACGTGCAAAATCAAACTGTTCAAAATGTTTCATAACGTTCTGATGACTACTTTGACACCTATACATGATACAAATGAGGTAAGGAAATAAAAATGTGCTTATAATAGCAAAACTAACAACTTACCAATGTGAAACCGTTAGGGTCTTTGATGCAGATTTAAAATTTGTAATTACTTAATTGCAATAGTTTAAAGTTATTAAGTGCAGACTTAATTATGACACCTGTTCATTCGATAGACTTTATATTGTTCCATCCGAATATTTTATTAAATTTTACCACCAGCCTGTCTGCCTAAAAATTTCAACGTTGTCTGATGTTGCTTAACTCGTTTTTGTCGTCATGTTTATTTTCTTTTGCATCAACAGAAATCAATTTGAAGTCTGAATTATCGAACATTACTGTAAGGTGCATTACTACATTGTTGAAAAACATCATATAATTATATTTAATAATACCTGTCTATTAATATCTTTATGAGTATGATGAATCTGGATTGTGATAAAAATCAATATTATTATTATTTTCATTTAGTCAACTGATATTCGTCGTATAGGACCATTAAAGTACAAGTTTGATTTCAGATTAACTCTTGGGATGACAGATCATTTGTTACAATTTGGCCTGAGGGAAAGGAGGAGAAATCGAAAGGTTTGCAGATTCATTTAATATATAATCATATATAACATAACAAGTAATTATGTTTAACAACAATAGACTTGGCAATATGATTTTCGCATTGTATTGCAAACTCATACGTTTTATAATATAGATTCGACACACAATTATATAAAAAACACGATAAATAAAAAAGTTAAAAATGTATAATTTTTATATAAATAAGAAGTGGTATTTAGCCTTTGATTAATATTATCAAAAAGTATAAAAACTTTTGCATTAAGATTTTTTTATCGTATGTAATCCTACCGAAGTTTATCTCAAAGTACTATTCAAATGTTACAGACAGCAGCATAAAAAAAACAATAAAAAAAAAGAAACGCAACCGAACAATGTTTACGACAGAACAAATAAGGGTATTAGAAAAGGTATTCGCACGATCAAAATATATCGATGTCGAGAAACGCAAAGAGATTTCAGAATTTCTACAAATAGATCAAAAATGCATAAAAATATGGTTCCAAAACAGAAGAATGAAAGAGAAAAAGGAACTATCTGAAAGCTGTGACACGACAAGTGAAAGTCAAGTATCAACCCAGGAGTCGTTGTCACCTCCTCTAAAATCTCCAGACCATTCAAATAATGAATCCAATAAAGGCTACATATTTCCACATGATCATAGTCAAATAAGGCCTGAATATTATTACAATGTACCGAATAATTATAATGAGGAACATCAGAATGACCAAAATAGATACGAAGGATCCAACAACTCCACAATTCCTGAGTATTTCAATTATTATAATTATAACTTTAATCCAAATGTGATGAGAACACACAACACAACTCAGATTTATCCACCAGAAACAGATTTCCAGTATTATTATAATATTGGAGAAGTGAACAACAACTACATAACACCTAATATTCGTGATTGGTCTACCAATTTATATGACATAAGCTATTTTTAAGTATTAGTTATAGTATTTTTAAGTATCTCAATAGTACGTATGAGGTTAATATTTGAATACAATTGCAATATATGATTTTTTACATAAATTGATTAATATATAAACGAACACGTTTTATACCCATTTATTCATTTAATTTAGTCGCAAAAGATTTAGAACTTATTTGTAGGAATATATTTTAATAATATTTTGCAATTTTTGCCTTAGTATCAAGTTGACTATATTTCCATGTTATCATTTATCTTATAATATTATTGCATAATGTACATTAATACTGGTACGTTGCTGTTAATTGACGAGTTTGTAATTTATTTTAAATTATATTTTAAGTAAATTTAATATATGTTTTGTTAATTTTAAGTTACTGATTTTAAATACGTTGACATATGGCTCATGCATATTTTATAATTTAATAAACTTTCTTAATGGCTGTTTTTAAACAAACATATAATTAAATTTTCTATGAGTATCTCAAATAATACATCTTTCTTTTCTAGGATATGCTTTTAAATATTCAATACGTCGCTGTCTTCGTCTACTCCTACTTCTATTTGTCATTTAAGATTATTATTATTATCTATTTTTTATTCTTAATTCAATGTAATGGAAATAAAAAGTCTTGGTGTTATGTACTCTAACATTTTAATATACATAGATAATGATTGATTAAACATGTTGTTTTTTTAATCTGTATTGATACTAAACTTGTTCAATTCCAAAAAAATATATAGAAAATTGACAAATATTACTCACTTGTTTTATTCCCAATTTTAAAATCAAGATCAAGTTTTACTTTCGATGGTGAAGACAAAGAATTCTTCTTATTTTCTTAATTAAATTCTTTACTTCATTTTTTCAGAAATAAATAATTTACTTGATAAATGGATTATAAACAAATCATACAGCTATTTACATTTATAGATAGTAATTACATTTACAATCCATTCCAATTAACGAGAAATCAACGCATCTGTGTACTAGGATTATAATCGTAGCTGAAGAAAATGTCTGTGGACAGTATTAACTGGTTTGTAAACGTACACCGCATTTTATCAATGGTAAAATCATTCAGTAAGAAAAAAGAAATTTTATTAAAATAACTGTCAAAATTTTACACAAAAAACAAATCATATTATTTTTTTATTAATTTACGCGATGCATCAGTGATACCTTTGGTCTTACCATTTACTATCAGGTTGCTCGTCTGCTCGTTTGTAGGCTATTAACATAAAAAAATCAAAACTGCGAGGATTATAAGGATTTATCTTAACATATTTAAATTTTTATTGCACGGTATGGCTATGACATACTTTGGCTGATATATTATATTAGCTTGGTCGTAATTCAATCCATTTGTGAAGTGACAATTACAATTGCATTTACATTTTTCTACATTAGTTTGAATTATACTAGGCTGCTTTTGAGGTGCAGTAATTGGCATTTGATTTGGTGACACAGCAGACATTATTTTCAGCGGGTTTAATATTACATTTCCTGCTGCAAGACAAACATCTTGCGTATTGCATAAAGGAATGTACGCTGGACTTAAATGTATATTCCCTTGGTAATTTTGTTGTATTACATTTGACAGATTACGGGCCGATAAATCTTCTGGCAAATCTTGATATTGTGACAAAGATGAAGGTACGTTTACCGTAGAATTTCTGAAACTTCCAGATTTTGATGATGTTTTCGGAATAATTCTGCTTTTAGTTGCACTTTTTTTGTTTAGTTTTAAATAGTTAATAAAGTTTTTATTATTATAATTATTGTTCAAATTATATTTCAGAAAGCTTGCAGATTCAGTTAAGCATGTCTTCTTAACTTCTTTCTTTACGTTAATATTATTATTAGGCATTCCATCGTTGACTGTTTGTGGTTGATGATTGCCAATTGTTTCTTTCTTCAAATCACCAAATTTACTTTGATTACAAAATTGAGGACTGTCGTAATAAGGCAAGAAATTAGTCTTGTCAACATGTTTCGCTGTAGTTGATTGTAACGAGCATCGGTGTTCGTTAACTGTTGGCGAAGAATGTACATTACTTAATGACTCTTTAGCAAATTCCGTGCCAATTGTCAAGTTATTATGACATTTGGTATTATTATATTCCGTATTATTAACTTCTTTCTTTTCTTTCATACGACGATTTTGAAACCATATTTTGATAGCTCTTTCTTGTATACACAACAGATTAGCGACTTCTTTTCGCGTTGCACTTCCTATGTAGGGACATTTTTTGAATTGTTTTTCTAGATAATTAATTTGACCGGTTGTAAACGCACTTCTGTATCTTTTCACTTTTTTGGTTTCACACGTTCCAACAGCTTTACCCTGTAAAAGACACAATGGAAACACGTAAACACATGGTAAACCTGGTACCATAGCCACTACCAAATGAACTAAGAATAATTCTGTAATTATATAAAATATTACAAATGTGTTTTATAAAATATTATTTTAAATAGAGTGTCATCATGAATGTTAGAATTGTTGTTATAAATCTGTAACAGTACGACTGAAACCAAGTATTAAATTAGAACAACATGAATAATAGTCACAAATTATCCGACGTTCTAAACGACATCATCTGATAAAGAAAAATGACCATTTGTACCTAAAAATATATAAAAAGAACTATAACTTGTTTCAAATGAAATATGAATTCAAAATATGAATTCTAATATTTTTATATTTTTTAACATTTTTTGACGAGCAATCGGTTAAATAAATTTTAAATAATAAAATAATGAAGGTCACTATAATATATATATTGTAATGAATACAAAGCAAAACTCACTGATTGATATATTCTTCCTCGAAGCATTGTTTACTAACTCTTTATAGATAAATACTGGATACTAAATTTTGCAATTTGATTTAGCTTTTTACTTTACTAAGATGTGAACTACTAGTAGGGAAGTGTACAAAACTGATGAAGATATAATAATAAAGAGCTTTATATACGTCCAATATTGAACATTATTTAATTACCAATAAATGACAAACATAAAAACAATTAACTAACTGTCAAAGAAATTACATCAGTATACAATATTACCATTATTGATTATTAAATATTTAATCATTAATTAATGTAAATGTAACACGCTTTCGATTTAAAACGCAGTTTTAATTATTGCCTAATTAGTTTTTTTCTTATCAAAATAAACCTCGTCAGATGGGAGATTATAAAATTGTGTGCAAGCGTGTTTCATAATTAAACATCATTGGCTACCTTCTTTTGTCAGACACTGTGGTTTGATATGACCCTACCAATATAGTCTCAACCACACCCTAAAGTTTATTATAATAACCGCTATTTTTTTCTCTAAACCACTATCCGAAGTCATTAGCCCGCTGTCAACAAGCATAGTAGGATCTTATCCAGCTCTGAGAGGCAAACGGATTTCAGAAGTGGAATGGCAATGGTTAGTATGCTAAATGAAAACGGAGGCTCAGAGAATGGAAGTAGCTTAAATTTTCATTACAATAAATAACAAAACTTCAGTGTAGTTAAGCAAAGTTAAATAACTTATTAAACAATGGATCGTATTCGCTACTAAATTATAAAAATCATATATTATCATCTTGACAATTTTTATGATAAAATGTCATGTGGGTAACATTTAGAATATTATCTTGTAAATCAACTTCGACCCAGACTAAAATCTAAAAAACTACATACTGTTTAACATACATTCTCGTGTTAATTACATAATATTATGTAAAGTCGAAAAACAAAAGTTGAATGTTGTCCGTAATGTAATAAAGTAAGGGAGATAATTAACTACAAAATGTGAATTTATATGGCGAAATTATCTACTTTATTGATTTTCTTGAAATAATACTTAACAGGCTAACGCCGAAGACTCCGAACGTTTCCTACACCCTAACGCACGCTCTAGTTATCAAGTCTCCGTGCGCTGAACGCCGAAGACTCCGATCGTCTCGTATGCCCTAACGCACGCTCCAGTTGTCAAGTCTCCGTCCGCTGAACGCCGGAGACTCCGGTCGCCTCGTGCGCCCTAACGCACGCTCCTGTCTCCGAATCCTCCGCACATTGCACGCTGGAGAAAGTGACGGACCTATCTAGAGGCGAATACCATCTTACAATGTGTCTTATACTTACTTAGTATCAATTTTTTGTAACATATTTCATTAATACTGTGCCTGCCAAGAATAATTTAATAGAATGTAACTTCTAAATTTCTATATCCTCTATTTATAACACTACAATACCAAATACTTTAAATTAATAGGTATAAGAGGCTCCATTCATTCTTGAGTCCAAACCAACCTTTTGCTCATGGTGAATCCTGCTGAACACCGGACGAGGCTCCTTCGGCTCTAACGGTTCCTTCTCTGGGAATTCGCCAAGCTATACCACCCAGTTTAATCCCGACAGTATTTGCATAGTTATAAGGTATTTTTCCCACCTTCTTGCGAAAACTGACTGTAAAATGTTTCATACATGTTTCGGTTCTATATTCGGAGAGCTCGTAATAGTTGTAATAATGCAGGTCACATACCATACATGACCACCTAAGATCAGGTAGCTCATCTGCTCGTCTGTGAACTAGTGATATAAAAAAATACAATGATTAACAAATCCATAAAACTGGAACGGTCAATGAATTGTCTGCATTTAATCTGATGTGTGTTGTCTTGATGTAGCTTTCTTTAACTAAATTAGAATTAGTTATTAAATATGCCTTTGCATACTGTGTTTTTTTTTTATAATTGTAAACTGTTTTAGCTGTCTATCATGAAAAAAATAATTTATTAAGTAATAATATTTTTTTTTATTAATTGACGTGTACGTTAATTTTGCAATTATATTTAAAATATATAATGTTAATATTACAAATAAATTAAATTTACTTGGTTTATTCATTTATTTCTAACCTTATATACAATTTTACAAATAACAATATGAACTGCTTTAAAACTCCTCTTCTATTTTAACACTGCGAAGCCATGAAAAGTCCCATTTTTGTTCGTCAATTTCGATTTTTAAAGGTTCCTGCTTAGATTCCACTATATTGGTTGAAGAGTCAGGTAGAACTTCGTCCTTACGTTCAGGTACAGGTTCAACGGTTCCACCTGCATTTACCGCTTGAAACTGCATCGTCTGGGGCAACGGTTCCAGCTGTACTGAAGCGTGATGGCTATTATCATAAGTATATGTTTGATAAGGATTCACAAACATATTCTGAGATGTTTCTGGCATTGATACACAGGCATGTGGTAACATTATTGTAGGAACTGCATTAGAGTGATGTTCCACATATATGTTAGGTCGGTTTATTACCGGATTCATTGCAGGCGTAGACGTATATTGATCACACATATGAATCATATTACCAGGTCCCATATCAGGTGATGATTCTGTAGTACTCGCTTCTGACTCGTCGAGACTTTCCGCTCTGTCTTTCTTCTCTTTCATGCGACGATTTTGGAACCAAATTTTGATAGTGCGCTCATTTAGTTGGAGTGTATCAGAGAGCTCAATACGACGACTGCGATCCAAATACCTCGTTTTCGCATACTCTTGCTCGAGCTCCAACATTTGTTGACTGGTGAACGCAGTGCGAATACGTTTAGGCTTTCTGACACCGCCACTACTAGGTTTGATATTACTAGACCAAACTGCCGGACGAGAAAAACGGTCTGAAGTTCTGATTTGATTCATCCAGGGATTATTTGCAGTGGTGCGTGGATCAGACCTATTTCGAACACCAGCGGGTGTCATGAGACTGGTGACGTTGTGTCCATTATGTGGATGTCCTACTACCACATTATTATGTTGAGGAAAATTGTTAATATGTCTATCGCAAGTAGCTTCAAAATAATTCGGAGGATTGTAGGTCACTTTTTCACTGGCGCTGGGGCAGTTATTGACTTTTATACTGTTGTTAATTCCTGGGTTGGACATGTTATAACTTGGAACCGGAATAAGTTTGTATTGAGGATATTCTCCCCACTGGAGAGATTGCTGAAAAAAATAATGCAACTTTAAAATTCTATAATTAATGACCACCCCATATAGTCATAACAATAGTAATAACGTATGAAATCAAAAGGGAGGAAGTAAAAAGATACTTATATAATACACGTGCAAATTAATTTCGAAATTATGATTTTCGAATACATTTTCACTGCATTTTCATTAAAGATATAAATTACCTTTTCACTTTGATTGTTTAAATTCATCATGTACTGGTTGTCACTCGCTTCTGCGGCTGTGAACATCCGCGATGGTATGGTCGACGACTGATTGAATGGGGGCGTCGAAACAGACATCTTTAGCAATGTCTCACTGTTTAAGGATACCTTATCGTTGCGAAAGCCTAAATGTCTTTGATGGGTAGTTGTTGACAGGACACGTTTTTATACCGCCCTACTAATTACGAGGTAACTAAAGCTCGGTGACTAACAACGTCCATAATTAACGTGTTGTTGTTTTCGTAACTATCGATCTATCGTTATCTTATTGTGAATTTTGTTGCGAACTAATTACAATTAAGTAACTTATTCTTCGATTTGATTTATATGTGAAGTAATATGAACAGTTCAGGTATGTAAAAGGCGATCGTTTGATATGTTTTAAATTTATAACGTTATGTGCGTATATGAATTAGTTCTAAAATTATTAATATAATTTTATACAATTTCATTATAATATATAAATGGTACGTATTGTTAATCATAATTATATCATCCAAAAAATATTTTAATTGCATTTCTTTACTACAAAAATTCATATTTTGAGATATGATACTTGCTTTCTCTTTTATGAAATAAATAAATCATTCTTACCTAATTTATCAAATAAGTATTATATTTATACATGATCGTCATCATTTTGAATATCGCAGGATAAATAAACAGTTATTTACATAAACTTAAGTAACATCGTAACTTGCAGATTCTGTAATGATACGGAAGAAACATGCAGGCGTTACAATAGACTAACCGTTGGGAAATAAACTGTCATCCCACAAATAATTAAAAATAATAATTAAATATCTTTATAATATAATTAGTATATGAGCAAATCTAGTATACTATAAAATCATTCACATTCACAAACATATGTTGGGTTATATACAAATAAGGTAGTATATACCGTGTAGATCAGCTCTATCTTGACAACTAACCGGAGCACTGCAGAAATCAATGTTTTATATGCCTTTTAATTATAATTGTAATGAACGTTAATAAGCACAATCACATTACTTCCCATTATAGTTTCTTATTAGTGTTTCTTATTAGGAACGATCGATAATATTAACTTTTTGTGATTTTAATGAAAATTTTAATTTATCTAACATTTATTGATATTTGCACATTTTACATATCTATACCTACATATAATAAAATTCTAACTGATCGTTTTCTATACATTAACGATATATGAGAAAAAACTATTAATAGGTGTCTTTATTAACGCAATAGAACTTAAAACAATAGTTCTTTGTCTGTTTGTCTGTGCATATCAATTAGAAAACAAATTTAATTAATTTATTTATTGGACAGCAGCATAATGTACACCAGCATAATGTACACTTATACACTTACATATTATGTAGTTAATAAGAGCTTTTTACTTAGTGCCATTACAATTAATGATGTAGACTGCGTGCAATTATTAAATAGAACGAATATTAAACATTATCCTGTTAAAATGGGAATAAAAAATAAAATGAATTTTTATTTTAAATGTAGAAAAGTGCTTTTTAACTTAATGCTGTCTGAGAACAAATCTATATCATTAGTTTTATAAATTTCATTATATTTTCTAATTATTCTACTCAATTAATGGATAATGAACTTAATAAATTTAAAATTATTACGTAATAACTCATATTCATAATTAGAATAATTCATAATCAGATTCAAACTTTCTTTTACAACAATTTTTACGGAATTGCGTCTATATTTTACAATACGATACCACTGTACTTTGCTGAAAACTGCCATCTATCGGCGCCCACTTGAATTAATACAAAGGTAAGCCTGTCGGCTACTTTACTAAAGGAAAACTTCGAACCCCATTACGCCATCTGATATACAGAGCCTGCACAAAATTTTATTTCAAATCCTACATGGATAAATCCTGTCCCAAATTATGAAATCACCTGCAAATAATTTTATTTCATACTGCAACACCACTCAAAATTTGAACGTTTTTAAACCATTTGCGATGTAATAATAGTAAAAAAATCACATACTCAGTTCAGTTACAGGCGCTTAACCTTGCCTCTTAACATATTAAAAACGAGAGAATTCCAAAGATGGCGTTACAATACGCGAAACGCAAATTTTATTTTAACATGAGTCTGTACAGAGGAATAGTCGTTAATCTCCTAAATACTTTGAAATACATTTTCAATATCGTTGTCTGTTTAGAAAAACGACCGGAGGAAATAGTAAACAATAATAAAATACAACCGTATACAATCAAATACAATTGGGTAAATGTTGACACGAAGAGTTTTGATAATGTTGCCAAATTATTTGACTGTTTGATAATGATTATAATGATTGCATCCTCCCCCATTATTGATCAGCGTTGTCCTGTACAATAAGTTTAATCAAACAATACGACGCCCAGCTAAGGGTCCCAAGTTTGATCCTGGAAATTAGACCAATATGTGACAAAACGATGTATGTAAAACGTGAACGCTTGAGAGTTTTCAGTAATCTTCTAAACGATGTATGGAGCCTACAAATCCGTACTTGGTCAAAATGGCGTACTATGGTCTTAACCCTTTCCATTTTAAAAAGAGACCTTATTCCAGTAGTGGAATAATTAAAGATTATGATGAGAACTCGGATCTTGGCCCATCGTCACACGAACTTATCACCCAATTCCATGTATGGCTCATGATGTGTTAATTGTGGATTGTCATGGATCGCAATTCAGGTAATCTTAGTGCAGGGATATAAACATATGTAATAATACTCTTCCACTTCATCCGGGTTGAAAGATTATGTACACGATATAATTTATAGCTTATATCCATTCGGAATAATGTACCTTTCGAATGGTAAAAGAAGTCTTCAAATAGGTGCCGTAATTTTGAAGATTATCCGCCGCGTACACACAAATTTACAAAGTTTCTATAGAATTATTTAGACAACATATTATGGTAATAGAGGGAGCGACCTAACTAACCAAGGTATTCCTACGGCCTTAACATCCTGAGTATTGTTAATACTGAAACACCTGTTAGTAAATTCTGTAAAAAAAATCAAAAATAGTGTAAAATTCCATATAAATGTATGTGGTAAGCAATCGAGTGGTGTCGATGGTCCCCGCGGCCCGCAGCGCGCGGCGGCAGCGGCGCGGCGGTAGGAGCGGGACGCGGCAGATGCGCCACCGGTTGTGATTGTCTTGCTCGATGATTGATGATCTTCGCCGACGGCTGCGTAATAGGGCTGCAACAACGTGCCGTTTACACGTGTGTTATATTTTACGGTTATTTTTTTAATTTGCCAACTATTCGCTATCTGACAGCTTCGTCTGTTTATGACAATATTAAGACACGATGTTCACCATAAACAGAGATTTTACTATCCAACGATTATCTAAATGGGTTTTAATGAGCTTTGTTAAATACACAGAAACTGTGATTATTGAAAGATTAAAACGGCGTAATCGTGACAAAATTTGCCTTGCACGTTGGTATCCACAAAGTTTGTGTTCCAATGCAGTGCATGTGTTAACTTTTTATTATGGGGTTCTTGTCAATGCAAGGCATAGGTCAAAGGAACATTACAATTTTTTTTTCGTAGCTTCAAACATAAAATAATAATTCTTCGCGAATTCGCAAATGTGTTTTTAGCCAGCATGCTAGCCTATAAATTAGTTTTTTCCATAATAAAAGTAACCTATAAGGCCCATATAGGAGAAACAGGACAGCGGGTTAAATTATTTTTTATTTAAGTCTGACGCAAAAAGTATTAGCTACTATATACATATTAAACGATATTAATTTTACAACACTTATTTATTTTGTTGTTTATTTCATTACATTATTTAAGATTTTCACTTTACCTTTTGATTTTACTTTATTACATGCAATACCAGATTTTTTTTCTTCATTTAGCATCATTTTTCTAACAACACTTTGAAACAAACTAGTTTTACATTAATAACAAGTACTTATTCATATAAATGTCCTTTACACTATGGATATCGCCGACGAGCCGATACACCCATCGCGTTGAGTCACTTATTTTGATTTAAGCTTCATTTTAAGGAATATAGAGCACCACTGCTTTCAATTATCAAATATAATAAAGTTACAATTAGTTAATTTCTACAAGTGCAACTAGATTGATTTAAATTGTAACTTATACATAATTTTAAACAGTATTCAAAACATTATATTCTTAACGCGTAGACACACCGAAACTGCTACTGGTATATTTGATATACAAATATATTTAATAATGTGAAATAAACATTGTAGCACACAATCTTACCTATTACAAAGAATAAAGAGAAAGAGTGTAATTAAATCTGTAGATGCCTCGAACCTATAGCGAACGGACTCGTAAACAAAGTGATTAGTCTGTGCATGTACAAATAGAATAACAACATTCAATACAAACATTCCAGTAATACAATAAAAAGCGATTGTAAACATCTGAAATAAATGTAAACACCACAGTCTTGGTGTAGCAAAACACGGATAATCCTTTTATCCCTATTGTTGGGGTGATTGGCAGGTCCTTACGGTATCTTCCGTTTTTGCGGATTCTGGTATATAGCAAATAAATATTGTTTACACATCAATTTACCATCATTATTTCGTAACTATTATTATTTCATTACACAAAGTTACTAGATGATGATTGTATTTAACTAAATTTGTAAATATTATAATAATATATTAACTACAACACATATGTTTTATCATTTTCTTTTTTTTAACAAACGTATTCATGTTACAGATTTAACACTGATACTTTGATAATACTTAATTGTTGTTAGGATATCATAAAGATGAATGTCGTGTAATTAGTACCTATAAGATGTCAATGTACGACGCAAATTATAAAACTAGAATACTACATGTGATTATTACAAATAAAATCTTAACAAAGTATGTAAGTGACAACCCTATTCCACTATTCAACTCACGTTTATTCAATATAAGCAAACTCAAGCATAGGCCACAGTAAAAGTACTTTGCCGAAATATTCTACATTCGTCAACCGCCGCGCCGTGATTTCAATGTTTCGCGTAATACATTTACTTTATATTCAGTTGCACAATTCACTGTGAAATCTTGGAATATATAGTACAGATATACTACATAGTGAATTAGTATCATGATCGATCATATATATTTTACTCGCTCCTGTAATGCATGCTTAAGATCAAATCAGCATGGTACTTTTGGAACGATAACGACATACATTATACATTAATATTATTGACAATATTAACACTGTATCGTATAAGAGATAATTGAAAATGTTTCATCACTCAGGTCTCCGTTGTTAAACGAGGCACCGTGCGGTTACGCAGCGGATCCGCAGCTCCATAAGATCACGCTGTCTGTCGCCACCGCTTAAATGTAAATAACTTATTCATGTAAATAACTTATTTTACAATTAATTGTTTGAAACAAACTGATGGACGATAAAATGGTTACGAGTGCGCCGCGCCGATGTTATGTAATAGGAATTTTGTATTGAAATTGAAATAATATTTATTCGAAATTGGTTTTTACAAACACTTTTCGAGCGTCAAACTATGCCATCGCTTCAACAAATCCTTACCATGAGTGTTTACGGAAGAAAAAGCGGCAAGTAATGATGTGATAATATTCTTCCACTTGCCAAACTTTGCACAAAAACCACCATTGTCTGTGTATCATACATTTTATTTCCTAAATGTGTTTGTTATTTTTCGGCTACACATGTCCCCGAATCGTTTATGAATTTTGAAATGAAATTTTGAGTGATAAATACAAACATTCGATAACATGAATTTTTCATCATTAATTCCTGTATATGTATATGTTGAAAGGTTTTCTCATAATGTTTCCGCCATCGATGCAAATGATAATTTAATACCTTAAATTTGTTCAAGGTTAATAGTACCTATACCTAAAATTCTATTAGGAGATTACTAAAATAATATTTTAAGTGGACTTCAAGTTAATGCAATAAAAAAATGTATTTCTAATTCAAAAACCGACATCTAAAATATAAATGGGATAATCTTGAACTGTCTGTTAAAAATGAGTAGCAATGGTTTGGTACGATTTGTAAACGGAACGATCGTTGCTCGTAGCAATGACGGAGTACTAATAAAATAAATACGGAATGTATTCTAAGTTCAATAAACAATAGAAGTTATTTAATATATCGATATCAGATTTTGTATCTAACCCTATATTCACAAAAGGAAATAATAAGGAAACAGTGTGTGTGTGTCGTGTCGTGCGAACCGACCGCGCGGCGGCGGACTGCGTGGTCCTAGCGCGCCATATCGCCATTTCGTCGAACCCGTCATATCTTTTATATTTTTTCATCAATGTCACACGTGACGCCCGAATGTCATTTTCATACGACGGAAAAAATGTTTATTAAGACGCGCGCGCACGCCGCGATATTACAATTTTCCACTAGTGAAATATGGAAAGCGATTTTTTACGAGAAAATAACAAGGTGAATACGCTACTGGGATTAAAAGTCGTGGGTAAGAGAGGGTTTAGGGCGATTTATTAAAACGTTGCTCAGTACGAGTGACTGTCTACTAATGCGCTACGACATTTTTACTTTTTACGCGTTACGCACCCTAGCAACAATGCTTTATTATTTATCTTATTTGATAACTCGTAATATTTTTTATTGCATAAGTACTTTGTACAGCCGCTCAGGTCACGCCGTTGTACTTTGGTCACATATCTTAACTATTTGTTATTAACTCAATAAAATTTACCGCAAATTATATTCTGACAAAAAAATTACACAATTATTTTTATATGTTTACTATTAATTGACATGGTTTTGAAAAATAATTAATATTGGCTTCCACTTTTAGTGGTACATGGCCTTTCCTTGTAATTGAGAAGGTTCAATTCCGGTGTTCAATTTACAGCATGTGTTTCAAATTAACATTTTCTACATAATTTCCTATTTTTAATTACCTTTAATGATAATGAATTTCATTGACGCTCAGTAAAAATATTATTAACCTTAATAATAACTAAAAAAGAGTTGCAAAATTTTATTTCTGTGAATGTTTTAAAATACCGTTCATGTTTTCAAAATGATGATGATAGGATCTTCTTTATAATAGTAATGGTAATAAACTTAAAACACAAAATTACTAATAACCACATTCCGAAGAAATATTCTGCCTGGTAGGATATTCAGATTGCGTTTGACAAATGAGTAATATTATTTGATGGGAACGAGCCGCAGCGCTGACGCTGTGTCAACACGCTGTTGTCTTCTGTTTTATTAAACTCACACCCCTAAATCGTTTCTCCGAACGAACAGGTATCGTTGCATTAATCAAACTAGCTTTTGATACTTTATCCAAGTTAAGGGAGGTTTGATACGCTTTTAATACACGCCTGAAATAACATAGTCCGTCAATTATTTATTTCGTCACTGAGTATGGTATAATAGTAAAAAACGGGATTAATATAGTTGAAATTAATAAACTCGTACAATATCAGAATTCATAAGTTTTAAGCTCTAGAATAATACCAATCCAAAATCATCGTCAAAACTCTTTAGCCCGTATTTAGAATAGCGATGTATAAAAATATCAGACAAACAGCCGTAATAATACTTTTAGACTCAGCTGTTCCGTAGACGCCATGTTTAAAACAAAAACTAATAAATATTATAAGCCTATAAAGTAAAATTAAGAGACTGATTCCTAAACGTTCCCACAAATTTACTAACGATTCAATGCGTAATAATTATTAAAAATAGATGATCAACTTTAATTATTAACATTAGTAAACTAGCACAGACATAGGTATAAAAGAAATTATGATATTAAAACCATTGAGAAATTGCCAAAATAATGTATTAATAACGTTAATAGCTACTTCGAACTGGAACAAGTCCAAATTATAATTACATCAACTTAATAATTACTCATTATAATTACTGATCGACGATAGTTATTGTAAGTAGTTCAAATGATGTCATTTCATTAATGAAAGAAGTTTATTAAATATTATATATAAATAGTGTTCATTAAATAATGCATAACAAATGACTATATATTGGCATGATTCGACTATATCCCACATTACTTCGGTATAGTTTATATTTACATAATAATTCAACCATTTGTGTTCATGTAGTGTCTCATTTTTTGTCAACGGCCCATGAATAGCGTAATTAGCAATAATTTATTACTAATAAATGATATAGAGTAGTGTCGTAATACCACATGTCGGGAAAGTATATAAATATTTTCCCGAGGTACATATCCAGTCCGTATAGTTCGTGTAATAGTAGTTCGTAGTAGTCTATAAAAAAATAGTTCAACCGCTGCAGTGGCTTGCCATGACCGATAACTGAATCCAAAACACCAGACTCGACCGGGGGATATGTATATACTAAGTTTTTTTTTTTTTTTTCAACTGCGCAACAGTATTATAAAATAAAAAAAAGTATTGCAATAATATATTTTCGTAGTTTTTATTTTTAATTGAATTAGCAAAAAATGGTCTTCATTGCAGAATAATATTGATATTAATTATAATATTATTGTCCGAGATAATTCAATAGCTGCATCTTCGTTGATCCAAAAAAACTTTGTTCTTACATTTAAATTTTAATTATAATAAATACATAACTCCCTCCTTATAAAAGACATGTTACAAAGTATAAATTTAAGTGTATTACACTTGATTTGCTGTCCCGCTAAGGTTTTCGCTACAGATAATAATAATGATAATATTTGGTGCTTTGTCAGGAAACACATAGAGCGGATAATAATCGCTCAGTATTTATTTCATAAAATAATTTTCCTGATAATTTATTGATTTCCCCAACTTATGTTTTTGTATATGAATGTAAAACATCGTTCAATAGATTTAAAAGTATGAACAAAGATTCACGAGGTAAAAGATCTTGACGATAACTTATGGGTAAAACTTTTTTATGTTAGAAGTATATAAAAATATAATTTACCGCGTAAATATTTAGTTATAATACATATCAATTACACTTTATAGTTAATATCTGATATCTTAGTCGAGCATTGACTTATATTAATATATTGTTAGTCTTTTCGTATGAACTAGCTAAGAATATTATTCTTGTCAGTCGCAAGAATATGATGCTGCAAGATTATTTGTTATTTTGCATCAATCTTAGCGAAAAGAACTATTTGAGAAGCACAATACCATACGTGCTTATGTAAAACTTATGGCACTCATTAATGTCGTCAAGATTTATACTCAAAAGCTTTCAGATAATTATTATACACAGAGAAACATCAAGGGAGTTTTTGTGGTAATAAAACTTTGATATTGAAAATATGTTATTTGATAAATATTTTCATTGTCTATGAAATATTATCCGAAGTTGAAATACAAATAACGGTATTGTTTCTATATTCTTTGTTTTATTGTGATAATGGCTACCATATTTTTAATATTACGTTATTTCACAGTTTTGAAATATTTGCATGTATATGTCCATTGATAACTATTCATACTACAGAACTACTATAAACTGTAACTACTACTGGAACAATCTTAACTGGAACGAACAACGCTATAGGATATCCAACATTCGTAAGCGAACACAGCAGAACCCACTGTGAATGTCGCTCACTCAACTCTATATAGACCTCGCATCGGTGATTAGTATCCTTGTAAACCGTCGAGCTCTCCTCGTGATAAATAGTCAAGCTCTGGCGATAGGCCAACCTCGCGGAATAATCAAATTTTATACTCCACACTGGCTCCCAGCTCCATACAGCCATGCCGTGTCTTTTATGGATTTTATCCCCCTAACAAGATGCTCGGGTTTCGTTGCGGTCGCTTGAATTAAACCGTCGTTGATAAAGCCCTTTGGCGCGGATGCTATTTCCTGTCGAGCCAACGATAACGCTGGAGGAAGATAAATAAGCCTTCTGCTTATTTAGTTGACAACAACTAGGCACATGGCTTAAAATTGTATTTCTCGCTTACTAACAAATAAGTTCTTTTTGTTTCAAAAACGAAGACAGTTATCGTATAATGGAGTCAATGGTTGAAAACCACATGAAGTTGGCGATACACAAAAATTACACAAAAAACTAGCTAAATAACTTAGTTACTAATCAAATAATGATGTGTTTATTCCGAAACAGAAGTTCACTGCGTCGATGTTCGCTAACAATCTTTATAAATAAAGCGAACCCATTGCCTATTCATGACGGGCAAAATTCGCCCCCTCCCCGTCCGCTCACCCCCGTATCAAACAAGCCCCTTCATGTCAAATACTCCGCGCCCCGCGTCTGTCAAACTCTTCGCCAGCGTTTGACAGGGATCCTCCCTAGCCCGCGGGGTGGAGAACCACCTTGCAATCTACATGAGCATTCCAAAAAGAACCTTAGATGGATTTACTTAGAACTGAATTTTTAACTACTAATTCTAGTACTCCCCCGCAGGCCGCGCGGCTGTCACGAGTCTAGGTGCAGGCGCCACGTCGAATGATGGATGACGTCAGGGAAGGTCGGCAGCATCACGCGTCATTCATGTGTACACAGGCGTAAGGGATACGTTTTTCGCGTGACGATATAATATCGGTGATATGCAAATTTGCTGTCGGGCTCCCGTCGTACTGACGCGAGCCAATAGAGACCGGCCGTCGAGATTAACATGCATGTATCTATTATTGAGAATTTACAATTTAATTTATAATTACGTCTAATAAATTGCACGCTACCATCAAACAAAAATACAGTCTTGTTTAAATCTCACACACATGTCATAACGGTTGTATCATGTGGAAACCATACCAAAGATTTACAACATTAGGATAATGAAACAAATTTAATAAGATTACTTTACTTTATAAAAATACAATGAAGATGTTATTAAAGAATTTACAACAGATTATTATGATATCCTAATATCGAATTAATAGCAATATATATGAGTGTATGTGTACCTGTGTGTATTGCAAAAGTACCACTTATTAAAGTATCTATTTTGCGTAATAGTGGCTCAAATCGTATAGGGAGATGGCCCCCTTCGCGGGCCGACTTGTTCCTCTAATGTATACTTTATGAAAATTAAATATTTCACTCGCAGCGGCTTTGAGATGTTCCGCGGAGTGGGGATTACAACAAATTTGCATTATTTAATGGATATTGTGCGTGAGGATTTGTCACGAAGTTCACTTGTTTAGTTCACGATGTGCCGCTCTGTTTTGTTGATTTTGATTGATCGCTAGCTTCCAGTTTTGTATCGAATTTAAACGCCTCAACAAACATTAAATTTGAAACTCAAATAGTTGTTGAGGATTACGTAAAGTTTTCAAAGTTGTTCAGGTTTTAAGAGCGCCGACGGCGGTTTGAGAGTTACTAGTTTGAGCTTGTACTAGTATGAGCTCGCTAAAACTGTTTGCCGTTCTTTATTTTTCCTTTCTTCATTTTTTCATGAATAAAACAACAGATTTCTACTTCCGCCGGGTAACTTCTCTCTCCCACCTTCGATTTATTCGTCGGATAAAGAAAACCTCCTTTAAAAATGTAAGAAAAGTTTCCTTTTAATATTTTCCGTCTGGTAGCTATCTCGCGGCTTGGCGTTCATATTATGCGCATTTAAAATTATGTTTTTATTTACGTCTTCAATGGTTTAAGGTCGCCGGATTTTCCTGGAATCAAATGTATACGTATTAACATAAAATTCGAGGTTCAAGCGAATCAAATTATTTATATTTCCTTCCATAATAATCTTTACTAGTTTTGTTCCGCACCTATTCGAGTTGAACGTGCACTGTTCAAGGCGGTATTATCCTTGAATCATCACTTTAGCTACGGTTGTGCAATGTTCAGCCGTCATGCTGTGGTTTACGCACAGTCAGGGCTCATTTGTAATTCTAATGTTTGTATGATAAAAGTACAAAAACTTCAAGATACTTATAGATATATAGAATAATTCTTAACACTTACAGTTATATGAAACTCTAAGTTAATTTCTAAATGAAAATCTAAGATTTGGAAATTAAACACCAGCCATGATTACACATTAATAAAGCATTGGAAGGTAATGTAGTGGAAATTTTAAGTTATATTTTATTTAATATAGTTATATAGTTATCATATTTGTGTTTGAAATAAATTGTTATTAAGGTACGCAATAAGTTTTCCTTACTATGTTAATTTTCCACTTTTTTGCCAACTAGAAGAAATTTCTGACTAGGAATAATCGGTGCCATTGTACAAACCTTAATACATATTTCGTTTACTGTAATTTTAATATGTGTAAAAAAAATGTAATGTCAATATATTATTTCAAGCAACCTCTTATTTATTTATTTATTTAATAATTTATGCACACATATAAATATTTTACAGATAGGACATCAAGTAAGGATGGTACAAAGGAACTGCTTATTTCTTATGAAATCTCTTCCAGCAGACCTGAGACTGGAGAGCGGTATGTCTAGATGGTAGTGAACTGTGTACACAAAATACAGTATACTGGGACTAAATAATAATAATAAATAAATACATGCGTAAAAACAAATATATATAAATACATACATACGTACAAAATACATACATACCTACAAAAATACATACATACCTATATACATACATAAATAAATACATATAATAAAACTAGGAGTACTGATGAAGAAATGATAGTGGTATTGTACCCAAACAGGACATTATAAACAGATAAAACAAAATAATTTACGTAGCTAAGGAAATATAGTGCCATTCAACACGTATTTAAATACGGAGATAGTTTTACTATCTCTAATGTTAGGCGGGAGCGAGTTCCACAGTCTCACTGCATGCACGGAAAAAGAGTGTGAGTAGAAGGAACTCTTATGTGGAGGGAACTTGAGTAAGGATTTTAGGTGGGATCTACAAGGAGCAATTGAAGGACGAGCGAAGCTAAAGCGCTCTCGCAAATAGGATGGAGCAGTAGGACGGCGGAGAATGTTAAAATGGAGGCACAACATCCTAGAGTTTCTGCGAAAACGAATTGGGAGCCACTTGAGTTCTTTGCGAAATTGAGAGACGTGGTCAAATTTACGTATACCAAAAACAAAACGAATGCAAAGGTTTTGCAAGCGCTCAAGTTTGTTTAATTGCTCCTCTGTGACATCCAGATAGCAGGCATCAGCATAATCTATAAGGGGTTGAATTAAAGTTTGGGCAAGGGAAATTTTAGTTTTCAGGGGTAGAAAGCTCTGCAGGCATTTCAGGGAATGAAACGAATAGTGCATCCTGCGACTAACCTCACTGATCTGGGCGTTCCATGAGAGATTAGAGTCTATAATAATACCTAAATTAGGTATTTAAATTAGGTAATTATTAATTACTAGGAAGGTATAGTGATACCCCCCAAGGTTACTGACGGCAATTGTGACAAATTAGGTAAATTGCGATAGTATCTGCTGCCAATTATTATTGCTTCCGATTTGCTTGCATTAATGTTGAGACCAAACGATTTAGCCCAACTATCAATACGGCTTAAGTCGTGGTTGATGTTCGAGATAGCTGAGACAATGTCCGCCACACTAAAATGATGATATATCTGCAAATCGTCTGCATAGAGATGGAAATTAGAAGAAATTATGGGAGTAACGGTGTTAATAAAAACGGAGAAGAGTAAAGGAGAGAGTACGCCACCCTGAGGTACGCCCGCATTGAGTTATCGATGCGTACCCGTTACTCTTATTTCGGTGCAGACTGTATTCACTCAAAAATCAGATTCATTAAATTTCAGTTCCAATTGCCATTGCTCTGAGATTGTTTCCGCGCGTGGTACTTTCATACCATTAAAAATATTTTAAGTGTTGGGTCACTTTTGACATAAATTCTTATAGAATATTGAAAACACTCCGGTGTAAGTAATGGAAGAATAATAGAGCCGCACATTGGTTACAGCGAGATACTATCGGCAATCTATCAAGGCGGCAGCGAGGCGCAATGTGACACTAAAGTTGTTACTTATACCGGGGGCCAACACTAGCAATTTAAATTCAACCTTATCAAGACCGAGACCTTTAATCCTCGTCGTTATTTTGATGTAATGTAAGAAACGTTTAACATTTCAGAGCTGATATTTTTAACAGTTTTTATTTTAGGAACTACCAGTAAGTCATCTGTATGTAACTAGTAGAAAAGTAGCTATGTGAGTATTAGTTATTATTGAACTTGCAGCTTAAATAAAACCTTACTCATAAATTACTATATCTATTCGTGAAAACCCCATGAAAATCCATGTAGTAGGTATTGAGATAATCGCGTTCAGACAGACAGACTATTTTTATTCATCTAATGGTTCATATGAAAGGTAACACTAATTTTGTAAACATTTTTTATTTGTAGATGGCATCTTCCAATCGAGTGGACCTTCAATACAGAGATATCGTGAGTTATCGTCATTTTTAATAACTTTTTAAGGTGTCACAAACTAGTAAGAACCAGGTCCAGATCCTTGGTCGGCAACGAATCGGTGACCTCTTACAAGCTGGAACCCGTCTGCTCGTTTGTTGAGTATTGACATATTAAAGTCTGACTGATGTAGTTCTAAGACCTACCGCTAGATGGTGTGTTTCCAAACGGGTAACGGGACGAAGTCTGCCAACCCACACTTGGCCAGCGTGACAGAATATGGAGTGAACCTTTCTCATTACGAGACGAGACCCGAACCCAGCAGTGGGACTACATGGGTTGTAAAGATGATGATGATAACTTTTACGATTTCAACTCATCATTAATATACTATGCATTAATAATGAAAACTAACTTTTTCAGTAATGCGGCTGTATTAAAAAAAATTATCAGTTCTGGTATAATTAAGTCTATAAATCTTAAATTTTACTCTCACTTTTATGGTTAATCTGTGGTTTTAAATGGAATCAATGAGAAACCTTATTAGTACCTTGTTGTAGAGACTATGAACGCTTTAATTTTCATATTTGTTTTCGATAGCTATCGAAGTTATTTCATCTCGAAAATGGAGATATTTTAGACTTCTATAACATAATGAAGAAAATAAGTAATAACACATCGAATCAATACCGTCCGTGATCCATCTAACTCTAAAGAAGTGACACTTGTTTTATACAATAAAAGCAATTTAAATTTAAGCCCTTCGCAACCCGGGGATCATATCGATAGGGATTTATTCCGGATCTACAGCCGTACACCCTCGATGTAAAAAAGGAGAAAAAATCGTCTTTGTTTACTACATTTCCCTTATTATCCTCTATAATGTAATGTACATGTATATTAAACCATATTTGAATGATTGTTTTAAACTTATATTTAATTATTTCAAATTTAATTTTCTTTTCTTAACCGCTACATCCAGTTGAGGTGCATAGGGGTGACACGGCAACTGGTCACTGCCATCCATACACATCTGCATTTGCGTCTGCATCTGGCACTACCGCATTGCCGGTTATTAAGGAAGCAGTAAATAACCCATTTTAACTGGCTCTCTAAAACTGCAAAGGGAACATGTTGATACATCTCAGGGTTAAGTTTAAAAGGATGTTGATATCTAGATAGGCTGGTAAATGTAATTTCTGAGTAAAGTTGGGATTAGGACAGGTGGTACTGAGCCCAGTGACCCCTAAAAGTTGGTACCTAACGTCATTGCTTTGACTGTAGACATCAGGCTGCAATACAAACTGGGACGACTAAGCTGAGAGGAGACGCTTACCCCCAATTTATAATTTAAAAATATTCATTAGAACCTAGTTTTATTGTCTCCTTGTTACATATCAGATGTCATTTAAGTCTTCATTGAAAAACACGTAGGTAAACAAGCAAATTATTACTCATCATAAACAGAAGTACAAAATATTTCCATTTTAGAGATGTAAAGAAATTTCAAAATTTAAGCGTTGATTTTGATTTGAGGCTTAAAAAACAAACTTATAAGATTGCTTATTAATTGGATTTGAATCCACAGAGAGTCTGACAAAATAAATTAAATGAAAACAAAACTTTAAATGAGTATCGATTTTCATACTTTATAATACTCATGATAATAGTAATTACCGAAATTGTGCTCTAGTATTTTTTTTAATTAATAGATAGACTTTATTTTGTTAATATTTTTATATATTTTTAATACAACCGCATTACCCGAAGAGTAGTTAATTTTCTCTATCATACTGTTCTGTAGATTACATCAAAATATCGTCTATACTGATAATAAAATTCTAACTGATGCCTTTCTGTACATGAACGATATATGAGGAAAAACATAATTACGGGCCTTTATTAACGCAATAGAACCCAAAACAAAAATTGTTAGATTTTTGTCTGTTTGTCTCTTTGTCTGTGCGTTTGTTCCCGCTAATCTCAGAAACGGACACACTTACTGAAAACCAGAACGAAATTGGTTAAGCCGTTTCTGAGATTAGCGTATATATATATATATATATATATAGACCGCTCTATCGTTGGTGATAGTGAGTGACAAGAGAAGTGTCCCAGGTTCATTTCACAGCCGGCGCAAACAGGCAGAATTTTTTAATTTATTACAAGTTTATACTTACTTGTATACAATTTCATGGTAACTGAAGATGTTGTCCGAGAAAGCTTTGCTATATATAAGATTGCGAAACTTTCTCGGTGGTGTAATTTAAATTACTTATTAATAAGTAATAGTAATAATTATTATCTGTAAAATGATTATTCTTTAATGTTCTTCAGCGTTATCCGTTTGAATGTTATATAACTGTAGTGGGTTTCTCTTCGAAAAGAGTTTCATAAATATTCATGTCGGTATTAGCATGCCGGGAGGTACGGACAGATCCCGCGGCGTACGGCGCGGCGTGCGGTGATGTGCGCTTGTCATTATTTCGCCATTTGCAACAAAAACACCGCGCACCTTCCCGCTTCTCCATCGCACACATACAGAATCAATATTTATAGTGTTCATACATAGATATACATAAACTTAGAGTAGGAAACGCTCATAGTTCGTTTAGATCCGCGAATTGTATGCGGAAACCGAACGGATAAAACATTTAGAATATAAGGGGTTCAATCCATCCATGAGTCCTAAATAACTTCCTCAGTCCATGGTCCATCCGGACAACAGGGTTTTGGTCTGTATTACGCAGTTTAACTCAGATAAGCCTACTGTCCTATATTTAGGACAGTAGAAATAAAAAAAAATATCAGAATACCCTCTTTATCTAAGATTATTTAGTCTTATGATTTGCAGTAAGAAACGTGTCAGCTTTATTAGAAAAAATAAAAAGACAGTTATTTTAACAGTTTTTACCTTATATTTTACCTTATAAGTGTGTAATAAAAGTGCGTTGCAGACATGGCAAATGACAGGTATGTATAAAAAGTTATATTTTACTCGTGAGTTGTTTTTTTCTGTGTTAATATCTAGTTGATAACCTTAACTTTTGTACTAAATAAATATTCTAGCAAAATAATATAAATAAATTACGTATAACTTGTTACAAATACTAGCGTACTATATATAGGACATTAGGATAATATACATGATTTTAGTACAATAATACAACTTTTTCTTTACAGACCGTTAGCTGCGCATGAAATTTTAGATGCTTTAGAAAATGTTTCTGATAATGAAGAAGATTATAGAGAACGATTGATATGTATTCTACCTCCTCCTGTTGATCCTGACTGTCTCACTGACGAAGATTCGGGTGAAGAAGATAATGTAACTTTGAATAATTTGCCACGAAACATTCTGCTTCAACCGGCTGAAGTAATGATTCAAGGGCAGATTATGGTGAGTGATACAGAAGAAGAACCTTCTGATTCTACAGGTCGAACTAAACGTAGGCGTACCTACGCATGGAGAAAACGGGACTTGGCAAAAAATCCCGTGAATTGGCCAGATGTTCAAGGCGCTTGCCAAGATAAGCGCCCAATTGAGTGGTTTGAAAACTTCTTAGATGAAGATGTTATTTCGTTGTTGGTGTCAGAGAGCAATAAATATGCTGTCAAAAAGAATTTGCCTGGAGACATAACCACTGAAGATATAAAATGTTTCATCGGCATATTGTTGGTTAGTGGTTATTCATGGCTCCCCCGTAGAAGAATGTATTGGGAAAACTCCCCTGATACAAAGAATGAATTGATCAACTCGGCTATGACTAGGGATAGATTTGACTTTATTTTTCGCCACCTTCATGTCAATGATAATCTGGATTTGCAAGACAAATACACAAAAGTACGCCCCCTAGTTACACTTCTAAATAAAAAGTTCTTAGAGTTTTCTCCTCTTGAAGAGCATTACAGTGTAGATGAGGCCATGATCCCCTACTATGGTAGACATGGCTGCAAACAGCACATAAAAGGTAAACCTATTAGGTACGGGTTCAAAGCTTGGGTTGGTGCTACACGGTTAGGGTATGTTTTATGGATGGAACCATACCAAGGTGCTACAACTATGTGCAATCCAATATATAAAGAATTGGGGCTGGGTGCAAGCGTTGTTCTCACTTTTTGCGATGTGCTGATTTCACGTGGCTTCGACCTTCCTTACCACGTAGTTTTTGATAATTTTTTTACTGGGACGCCCTTGCTGGAAGAGATAACAAAGAAAGGCCTTCGTTGCACTGGGACAGTTCGAGAAAACAGGACATCTAGTTGTCCTCTGATTACATCGATGTTACTGAAAAAAAAGGAACGTGGTGCTGTCGATTACAGAACGACACATGACAACACGTTCATTATTGCTAAATGGCATGACAATAATATATTCAGTATTGCTTCTAATGCTGTAGGAATAAATCCTAAACAATCTGCCAAACGCTTCTCACAAAGTGAAAAGAGAAACATTGTCATAGAAGAACCACATATGGTGTCCATCTATAACAAATATATGGGAGGAGTGGATCGGTCTGATGAAAATATTTCACATTACCGAATTGGTATACGAGGTAAGAAATGGTACATGCCGTTGCTCACACACATGATTGATCTTGCCGAACATAATGCATGGCAGTTATATAAAATAAATCATGGAAAACTGGATCATCTTGGCTTTCGCAGAAGGGTAGCAATTGCTTTGATTGAATCAAACAGAAAAAATGCCAAAAGAGGGCCTAGCCGACCCTCCCATCATGAACATGCTGATAGTCGTAAAGACCAAATGAATCATCTGGTTATTCCTCAATCGAAGCAAACACACTGTCGTCAATGTCACAAAAAATGTTTGACACGTTGCAAGAAATGTGATGTTGGAGTGTGTGTCAAGTGTTATGAAACATATCATTCATAAATAGTATTAATCTAGTAAATTACATATAACAATGGGTAATATAATCAATAGTCATCTAATAAACTACACTTTTTGATTACATTCTGTTTTGTCATAAATGGTCTTTTATTTCCTCTTATTATCCTACTGTCCTACATATAGGACGGCTGTTTCCCTGAAAGCCTTACACTTAATTTTTTTTTCATAATTTTTTTTATGTTGCATAAGATCTAATAAACTAAATAATATAACTTTTTTCAAAATTTTCAGAAAATTTTAGTTTCAGGCTTATCTGGGTTAATCTTGACGAAACTCGTACGTGGTAGTAAGATTTTTTACCTGGTGGCAACTTACCAGCAACGTTTGCAAAATAAACTTTTTCATCTAAATGGCAGGACAATACAAGATATATAAACTGAAGAATTAATATTGCGTAAAAATTAAATTATCTATTTATTACTTTCTATATTATAATGACAGTAGTGTTATTTTAGTATTTATTTTTAGTGCAACTTGCTTTTGGAGCACATTAAAATACTACAAGCTCTATTTTAAATTGAAGAGTTTCTGAACGTTTAATGAGTCAACGAAATCAGAAATGTGAAAAATAAAAAAGTCAATTACAGTGTTGTAAACGGAAAATTAAACCCGAGTTAAGTTGTAAACTTTCACTATGTGAGCAAAATGTACAAATACTATACATTATTGTATTATTACTACAGATTTATTGTTTTAGTATTGTTAATTTTCCGTGTTCGTGATTATAATAACTTAAACCTTTTTCCAAACGTATTGTCCATTCCGTCGTTCCCCTCTGTACATTGCGTGGCTGCCCCTGTGCCCCGTCTTCTTCATTGTTTTAATTTCACTTGAATCCCTAATTGCCGGGGAAGAAGCGTTTTAGATTTTCCCGCAAACGTTTTTAAGAACCACCTCATTGCATTTTAAAAGAAAGGATTATAATTTCTTTCACCCTTTTCTTGTGGGCGTGGTGGTTCTTTTATTAATCCGTTGGAAGCGCTCTTTGAAATAAATTTTAGCGACCTTTGCAAATCTTAATTTTAATCAGCATTTTTAAAATTTTAGAGTCTAATGCAATAATGATGTGTGTCCGTCGAGTTCAATTTAAATAATTCGTAGTAAAAATATATATAAAAATATACTCCCAAATATAGATTAATTTTGTCAAAGTTTGTCCCAGGTTCAATTCCCGGATCGGGTGGACATGTAGGTGACATATAAACATTTATTCTTCCGTCATCAGTCTTTGTGGTGTTATATTTGTGTGCTTTAATACGTCACGGCATAACTCATGCTGAGGTTTTTTTTAATATCAGGAGTCATATTACAGAGTTATCTAACCCGTATTAAATACAAATAATTATGAGTTAAACGCAAAGCGAACTAACCATAAAGAACGCGTAATGTTTTATTCTTATTAAATATTATTTCATTTTATTAAACATTTCTGGTTATTATATTCATCTCCATTATATCAATCATATCTTCGTATATGATTTTGAATATAAAATACCCCAAAGAAGTCAATCAAGTGAACTTAAGAGAGAGCATAAAAGAAACATACAATCCATTAAGAAAGGAATTAGAAAGGGAAAAAGGAGAAGTACGGTATCAGAAAAATGACAGTAGGTAACAAATATGATTAGATATTCCCGATTCTTGTAGCGTTCATAAATTTCTCATGCTCAAATCTAGAGCGTTACCCTTATCTTGAAACAGCTCAATTGGCATTGTATGTTATACTGCTGCTGTCTCGCATTGTCACTTAAATGCTGTTTAAATAGTTTTAAATTGGTTAGTTATGTATAGAAACTAGGTTTCGACTCCTGATCGTCATACTCGTATTAGCCACTTTTATTACAGATTTTTAAATTTTATTTGAGAAAGTATTTCTGAAATACAAAACTGCAAACTTAATGTAAATTATTTTTCACCTACCCGTATAGCAATTATAAAATTGTTATTGTTCAAAGTCACAACCTTCGTTGTTAAGTACAAAATAGTTTTCTAGCGGTACTAGTTTTATATATATATCTATAATGTTTTACGGCTACTTTATTTGGGACTACATTAAATTATATTTTTAATAAAGTAATTAAGTCAGCATTCAAACAGACATTCTAGACAGATATCCAGATAGCCTGTCCAAGACTTGCTCACCCACGAATACCGAAGAGCACACAGTTTCGTCACGTCACTACATAAATCGACATTAGTTATTTTAAATAAAAGATAAATCTGTATTTATTCTTTAGAAGACATTCTTTCAAGATTTATCAAATCAATGTAAATGATTGTGTGTTCTGGTTTGTATAACCCTCAGTTTGTATGTAACTTATAAAAATACCAGTGGATTCTTAGCTACCTCTGATTTCTACATAAATATACATGTGCACTGATTTTTTTATTATTTCTTTATGTTTGAGTAGATTATAATTGTTTTCAATTAAATCAAAATAAACTAAAAATTCCTTGACAAAACAAATTATATAACAATAGAAACTACAGAATATTAAAGACTATACCCAAAAGAAAACGTTTTAACCATATTTATCTCACGTGCCAATATATCGCGGCTTGACCAGGATGTCATCGGTCGAGTCGCGGCATCATTTATCACGCTCCCAGCATCGCGGACCACAACGCGACGTACTCTACAAGCGCACTGCATACGTGTATTTTAATTAATTATAATTTAAAGAAAACATGTATTATCCATTTAGTACTACATTCGTTTTAAACAAATTGAGACAAAAATAAAGTAAAATTAAAATAAAATAAATGTATATAACTAGGCCCATGCGCTGCAGTACCATTTGCTAGCAGCATTTCCTCACTGTATAACAATACTTCAACGCTGAGAAAGGAAGCTTTCAGATCGCATATGTTATCGTTCAGCATTTTTATTATTTCTCTAAAAAAATAATTACTAACCTAACTTTAAAAAAACAAACAATATAAAAAACATTTTATGTCCCAAATACATAACAAATTTTCAATTAAACATGGCGAGCGCATAGGTAGCTATTTGTATATCATATATAGGTACAAAAGTAGCAATGGGTGATACAAAGTATTTAGTATGAAGTGAATATAAACAAACAGATATTATTATACCAATCTTCCTCTAAATTGAATTGGGAGATACTGCTTATGTCCATAGTAGGTAACTAATTAAGTTACTCACTTTAGATATTTCACTTACTTATTTTCGTTAGAAATAGTAATCATCATATTTATAAATTATATGTAATCATTATAAATTATATTTATTGTTTTGTATATTTCCGAGCTACCCTGTTTTATTATTTTCGGTGTCAGTTTTTGATATTCAAATAGCATATATATGTAGTAACTGATTAGGAAGCACACAGGCTGACCAAGGCATAACCGACGCGTTGCCGGACAAAAATGAAGCGGGCACCACAGAACACACCGACATTACAATTAAACTTAAAAAAGATTTCAGTTTATTTTTGACGAAGGGTGGAAGCTAGCCAGGCAAAATATTCTACCACCATGCGTGAGTATCTTTCCGATTTTACTAGGTGGTGCAGAGCCCTGCGATAATTAAATTACATTATTATATATATGCAGTCAAGTAAAATTATTAACAACAAAATTTCGATATTTACAAGACAATTACAATAACATATCTCGCTATCAAAACGAGTGTAGTGTTATTATAAAAACGGCTATAATTGTTTTAATGATATAGCATTATATAACCGGTATATTTTCTTTTATTAAAACATAATTACAACCGGTAGTGGGCGCTAGTTGTTAGTCGATTGTTATCTGAGATTTTTATCACAAAACCACTGTATCATTGTGAGATAATAAAGCCGAATGACAACGTATTATTCGCGGTTATTCATTTCTCACGGAGGCCGGTTCGATTGAAGCAATCTCAGCGGGACTCCAGAATTTTCGCGAAAGGGATTCGAGTACAATTGGATTTTTGGTTGGGAAACCGGAATAATACAACGGGTATCGCTCTGAAATCTCTGATTTGAATCGTTTCAACGAGGCTTTGGTGAGAATTGGGACGGTATTTTTCGCCTTTCGCCAGTCATGCTGAGGTACGCTGCGACTCGACAGCCCCCGGATCAGATAGGTGTAGCGCTTCGTGGATAATCAGATATAATGACACGAACAAAATTTCCAAGTTTCCTGTACAAAATTCATAGTAGGATTCGTACTACTTCAGGATACCTGTAATATAACTGTAGTCTATAACATGTTTCGTTAAAAAAAGAAAAGGAAATTTGTATTGTTGTAAAATTGGTCAGTGCGCGATTTTCATGTTCGCAAGAGGCGGCCCCATCCATTTATTATTTGTAATCAGCCTTAAACGGTACTACAAAACTAGATATCTATTTCAAGTCGGTTTCAGAGGTATTGACGCTTGTACCTAATATTAAGACATGAGATGGGAAGCATATTTCTAAGTATCTAATAATCTCTTTCTTCCTTTACTACTTCTTACTTACTGTACATTTCTAGTACCTACTGATGTATATGAGCATGAGTACAGGAGAGAAGATGTTTCATTCAAATTAGTCATATTTTCTTCTCTGCACTCTTTAAACAACGTTTAATCTATAATTTATTTACTTGTACATGAACCAAGTAGACCTATTTTATTCTCCTCACCTCTCCACCGACACCCACCATACCAAATTCAAAATCTCAGTTATTTTTTGTTGTTCCGCGTGTGTATGCGCATTAGGTTTATCGTTTATCTGTTTCCCAGTCGGCGGCTCACAAAGGGCTTCACCACACAATGGGAACATGTTAATGTTAGCGGATAACAGAGATTTTTTGGTTTCCGTCTGTTTTTCTTGTATTTATTCAGACTTCTGACGTGTGAAATGATTGGAATAAGAGAATATTGGTGTTTTAATGTTATTAAAAAATCTTTTGCAATATCAAAGCTTTTGATCAGGTTGGCTATCACATCCTGTATAAAAATAATGTGAAAAGTGTTTACGTGTTACGATTTCATTTAGTGCTATGGATGTCCAAGGGCAACAGTGATCACTTATCACTAGATGGCGCATCTGCAAATTTATCGGCTAGATAGATAGATATATACTAAAATAACATAGACGGCAATTAGTATGATTCGCTTGTTGAATTGGAATGTTAAAGTACCTTCTTACATCCACTAAGATTGTTTGTTTCATATATTGTAAAAATTTTAAATTCTTATAAGAAATCTCTTTTTATTTCTAGTTTTAGTTTCATCAATCGAAGAAACTAGAGCAGTTGTAGAAAAGTTTAATCATATTACATAGTAATAAGTAATAAAATAATAATTTGAGACTAAATTAATAAGACAAAATTGTCAGGCAATGACCAGATGAGTAATGATGATAAAACTGTAAAGTGCAGTGAAAATTAATCGTAATAGCTGAATACTACTTTAATGGTAACCTAAGTTCCCAAATATTGAAATTTGACAATGAATTCAAAACTTACTTAATTTCAAAATTGTTTAATGTACTGTATTATACTGGTACTGACTCATTGAGGATCAAAGAATGTCCGAAGCGAACGTGCGGGACTCGCAAAAGAACAGTAGTGGAGGTTGCGTAGAAAGCCAATACCGTTAAGTTTATTCCATTATTCAAGTAAGATAGATACCAGCACAAGTCTGTTACTTAGCCCACAGTAAAATAGAATCAGTAAGTTCGTAGTAGTATTTTTGTGTAGAATGTTTCAAATATACATGACCGTTGGTTTAATATTTGATGTCATCTTTAAAATCTCAGTGCTATTATAGTATAATTTGTGCATAATAAATACTGTTGACAATAGAAAAAAAATTAAAATTGGTTGGTGCAATAAATTAAAATTTCTTTCGAATTTAAAATACAGTTTGATTTCTAGAGGACTGTGATAGGCAGAAGTCTGAATACAAATAAATCAACATCTCTAATCTTCCAATTAGATTAACGAAAGGGTGTATGGTTATAAAATGTAAGAATCGTTCTGAGAGATTATTTTTCTTTATAGTATTCGGACTGCGCGCTGCGTTTGAATAAGATTGACAGAAGTATTGGTTTGTTTAATAAACATAATTTTTAGCTGTATATAAAATTCCTAGGTATCCTTATCTTACATAATAGTAACTTCTGTTACCAATTTTATACAGATCTTTTAGCATTAATAGCCTAGTAACCTAAGACAATATATGTATATCCGAATCATGCAACAGACTATATATATTGGAAGTTATTTAAAAATACCAATTCACAAGTATGAATTGATAATATAATTGTAAGATGATCGATTGTTTTTTTTCTAAATCGGACGTCAAATGTCCGTTGAGCTGATTGGGTCCCGAAAATGGAGATCGTATATATGTGTTTAAGTTAACTAGCTGTTATAACTTTTACTATACGAATGCCGAGTCGAGCGGCGCCACAAAGAGTACGAGGCGTGACCTCAGAGGCGTGAGAACGTGGTACCGCCTTGCGTTTCTTACCCTCCCTCACCCCCGAACACACCTTATGACCGCATAGCATGCTGTGGGCAATACTGACTATGTGATTGAGGCTCACGTTACACAGTTCAATTTAGACAAACAACGAAATTGGACACCTAAACCAAGCTAACGGTTTGATCATATTTGAAGAATTAAGCTGACTCTCATTTACGATTATATTATGCATGGTTCAGTTATTAGTTTTATGTAAAAAAAATGGATTTCTGTGTGATTTTTACAGTAAGTAACTATGCTTACTAAATTAGTTATATGCGCCACAAAGCATTACGATACGTTACGTTACACAGGAGTTAGAATATCTTACAAAAATTGTTTTTTGACTAAAGAAGCTAGTAAGATATATAATTTCTGGAATATAAATGATAACGTAGTAGGCTTCAAAATTTGTGAAAATATGGGGTCCAGAATACCGACCGACGTTACACAGTTTGGGGAAAAGCTTGTCATCTTTAATAATGATTACCTTATATTAAACGTTGTGCGAATGTTATGAAATTGGGACGGATTTTTAATACAACCACAGTTACTCGTGGGCTCCTTGGAAAAAATAAAACTTTCAAAAATATAACAAAATAGAGCTATAATTACAGTATTTGTAAATAAATTTAAAACCTTTTACATAAAAAAAAATATTTCAATGGATGATATTTAAAATTTAAGTGAGGTATTAAAACCTTATATGAAATGGTTACTAGATCTCGTGATTGTCAGTGACTGTAACGTATAACAATTCTCAAAGTGGCACAGTCTTATTATTATTACTAATGATTTCTACATATAAGAAATAAGTTAAACTGTCACGTTAGTTGAAAGCTGATCCAGTAATTCAGTTGCTAATGACTCTGCGTGCGGATCGAAGGGTCTCATATTCTGATTACCGACTGTAAGAGACAATTGTATATTAAGTGATACCCTAATTCTGTTTATTCATCAGCTGCGCATCTAAATCATTCCTAAGTGGGATGATATTATAAATATTTATTAGTATCTACGAGGATGTTGCAGAACGGCGAATAAGAACAGTGACATGACAGAAACGTGCGTTTACCGCCTGTCCACACTAGCTACACAAAAGCCATACAAATGTACAATTTATCTGGTCAAAAATTAATGCTATGTTCCAGTACCTATTGCTAAAGGAATTTTAAATTTTATTAAGCGCGTCCAACCTCATTAAGAGGGTTAATGCTCCAGGGCGAGACGCGTATAGATGACGACGATACGTCATCACCCTCGACGTATTACCGGCCTCCAACCGACTACATCCCTCGCTTACACTATACTTGTCAATATTGATCACTACAATGGATAATTAATTGTAGTTGGTTTCGTTTCAAATACGAGTAGATCAGGTTTGTCATTGTTAAACTTGATCAAAATATGTATATAACTTTTTAAAACACGTTTACTTTCTAATACACTTGGCAAAATCACAACATATAACCAACGAATTAAAAGTACGCTTCGAGCCGAAAGACAATTCGAAAAAAAATTTACATCAATTGTTTATTATTTCTTATACAAAAAAAATTGTAAAACTGTTCAACAGAGGTTCAAATGTCGGATTTTGTGCGAAATTTCGAAATATTTTTGAACATGCAAATATACATAATAGTTATAACTCATGTATATGCTGAAATTTTATTTAAACCTGAGCTAAATGTCAAAATCGCTTTCAAATGTTCAACCCCATACTAATAAATGCCGGACCTATAAAGTTCATTATATTAGAAATAAATAACCATAAACATCTATAACAACAGAAAAGCTCAAGGTTGCAATATGTTTTCTGGAAGTCTTACGTAAATATGAATATTAAGCCCATTGCAAGTTGACGCAACAAAACGCTGGCGCACCACGCCGACTTGATGTGGAAAAAACGTACCGTGAAATCCGATAAAAACCGTTGCTTCGAATTATGTACAGGTGAAGAACGAATCACGACAACCGTGACGATTAGATAACATTCTTTTATGCATGTTATAATAAAATCACCAACTATTTTTAAATTTTAAATAAAATACGTAATATGAATACATCTACGAAGTTTCATAATTGTATATTATTTTGATAAATTTTTATTCGTTAACTAAATCAAAAGTTTTTAGAGGTTGTATATTAATTTAAGGATGTTTGAACCTGTTGCTCGTGTTGCATTAAATAGAACAACGGGCCATGCGATGGCGCCTGATCCCTATTTTTGAAAGTTGCTAGGATTTATTCCACCCGTGCAGTACCAATGGTACTTGTGCATGGTGATGGATTCTTTACCTGTCTAGATTATTTACGTGTTTCGGATGCAATCTCGTAAACGGACTCGGTTGGACTCATTTGACAGTACGGATTAAAGTGCGGCGGTGACCACTTTAAATCAGGTGGACCTCCTGTTCGTTTACGGCTATCAACGTAATAAAAATATTTACGTGTTATACCTACAATGTAAACGGTAGTAAACGAAATGGGCAATGTAATAAATGAACTGCTACAAAATTAATTTCACAAATTACACTACTCACGTACATTTTGGCCTATTGTCGTAATAGTTATTACGTGTACTGTATCCTTTCAATAATCTTAGACCCAATATTACAGATAACCCCAATGCGATATTGAGCATAATATTAATATTTCGATTAATATTTCAATGTTCTTCACAATACCGTCACTCGATTGTAACTTAAAATATTACTTAATGCCAAATACTAAACCCTAAATTAATCAATGTATTCGTATTATGCAATAATAAACACAATATAATTTTGCAATAACATACAAGACATATTTCTAATTAAATCAATAAATTATAATATAATTAAAATTGTGTTAAACATTTTTGCAATAAATAATATATGTATATCCAAATTAAAACACAAAACAAAGTAATTTCTCTAGCACTTACATTTATTTGCAATAAATTTTATAAATCGAGTACAACGTCACATTAATGGTTTGTGATGTATCTGAGGGAGCAGGGGTTCAAGACCTTGGTTTATTGACCTGTCCAGAGAGGTTCCATTAGTCACAAATTACCGATATCGAGGCAGTGACGTACACCAAGAGGTGTAAAGGTTTTAATTTGTCTTCACACGATTAGCGGCCCATTGCGGAGCAAGTGTTTTTCCTCATAGTTAAAAAGCTTAGAGGTCACTCCACACTGCTGTTTCAGTGTGATTGAGAGGATAGCCAGAGTGTCTAAAGTTTTTACGCCTCCGACTTGGCTTAATGACTAGTACGATCATCTAATAATGGCAATCGACAGATTTTTTTAAGCTGATTCCGTTTCGACCAATACAAGGAGACCCTGTATACACCTTGCGAAATGAACTCATAATATTTTACCGCCAACGATAGGCAGGTACCCGAAATTGTTTAAGTCAGTCGATCACTTACGATTAACACCAGGTGTCGAACTATGAGTAGGTTTTGAGTGAATAAATTAAAATCTTATTTTTTCCCGCAGCATATTAAGCGAGTTAGTTTCGGTCCGTAGACAAATGCGTCGCTGGGCAGTTCACGTTTTCATTTTATTGTAATTCATTTAATTTATCTTTTTACTGGCTCGCAGACAGACCGACCGAACGTCGGACGTGTCAATATTTTGTCACGAACGCCATTTACAGGCCGACGTATACTAATGTGGTCATTAATTTGTTTCTAACCAAATTAAGCAACTGCCGCCTTTGATGCGCGTTAACCGACATTTTTGTACGCGGATATGAGCTGTGAAGAGTTAGGTAACTACGTGTTAAAATAATATATCATACTGTCTTTTTATTTCAACATTTGACTCGCGGCAATAACATTATTAATAAAACTAAGCTGTCGGTATAATTAACAGTTTTTTAAAATAAATGTGTACCTTATGTAATAGTAGATTTTTTATGACAGTTTTTTAGTATTTCATATTTATAAGTATGATAAAATAATGTAGTTATATAAATATAATATAAAATAGGAACTTATTACTTTTACAAACAAATTTTTACCATCTGAATCTATATAGGCATCTCACAAAATCGTTTCTTGAAATCTAACCTAACCTTCAATCCAAAAAAGCCTGTTTCCTTTATTCAGTGAATCGACTCAAACTCGATGACCAAAAAACACAAACCCAAAAACACTTGCAGTTCCCTTTTATTTTTGGTATGAACTAATTTTTTACAGACAATATCTTCGCTGGATTTTTTTATATGCAAATACGACCCACATAGTTGACTCGTCATTAAAATAATTAAAATGTATTTATTTATTTCACGCCATTAGTTACAAATACCTACTTTAAATTACTAAGATTTTGTGTTGTGGGGAACTAGTTAAACAACCCAAATGATCGTTTTGTCGAATTTCATTTCAAGTTTATTCCAAATAGCTTTTCGAAAACTCTGTCTAACTTTCATAAACATGGCTTGTGCATTGCATAATCCAAATAGTATAATTTTAATTTACCAAGGAACTTCACCCGCTGAGTAAGCAATTTTCTCTTTGTCTCTAGGATCAAATTTGACTTGCCAATATGCCCTCATGAAAGCTATTAATGAAAACCACTTAATCAACTTAGGATATCTAACGTATCATCGATCCTTCGAAGAAACTCTCTTTTTTATGACATCAGTAGAACGTCAGAAGTTTACACAAAAGCTCCTTCTTCCGCTCGTCTTTTTCACAAGAACCTCTGAAGAACATTTCGGACTTGACGACGATTCTATAAAGTATTTTTTTTTTTATTTTAACGTAGGTTTGATTTATTATCGATGTAGAAGTCAAACCGCATCTTTTGTGGAATTTTTATCAGATTATATTAGACAGAGAGTCTAACTGTCCATCTGTCTGATTGTCTTACACTAAAACCACTGCAAATATTTGGATGATATTATACATATTAGTAACTTAAATCTAAGTCTCTAAGTATCTAGGATACTTTTAAATGGAAATGGAACTGTTCCCACTAAGAAGAAATTGAAGTTAAGTTTAAGATATTATTCTGTTAAGAAGGCAATGAGCAAAATTTGAATGCCTGGCTGCAGCCATAATAAATCAATATGTTTCTAGTTATAGAATAAGAAAAACCCATTCTCAAAGATAATACGGGTGCTTTTTCTTAAAATAAGACATAGTTTTCTGAAGCCAATCGACCGTCCTCGCTTACTAGTTATGACATAAAAATGGAAAATATAATTTAAATATCTATAAATATGTTATTCTAAAGCAATGGATTCGACAATTCATTAGCATATATTTCAATAAATGTATACCTATTTTAATGAAACAAAAATGTAATAACATTGAAATAAATGTAAACATATATAAATGAGGAAAGTAAGTTTGATCGAAGCGGTGGTTGTTCGTAGTCGCGTATAACAACCGAGTACAATATTTTAATTGTAAACGCACGCTCCGCCCACTAGTCACGCGAGATCGCGTTTCGAAATACCACCGCATTTCCCCAACCTACAGCTGATAACAAAAAACTAGTTGGAATTTAGATTTTGTGTTTTTGCGTCATGTTACTTAATAAAACCTAAAGCAGTATTACCCTTAATTTTTTCGACGATTGTCTGCTGCATGTGAAGCCTGGATTCGAGTCCTATACACACCTCAAATACTTTCAAAGTTACGTGCACATTAGAAATTATTTCGTAATTACTTCGATGAAGGGAAACATTCTGCGAAAACCTATAGATGTGTGAGGTCTCAATAATTTTCCCAAAAACGCGGGAAGCCTGCGAAACAGCACTTGGCCAGCGCCGTGGAAACCACCATCCCTCACATTATCCTTCCTACTATTTATTATTCTTCGACTCCGTACTTCTTTACATTTCACCTATTTCTATCAAAAATCCTTCACTATCCCAGCTGTCCGTCTGTGGAATTTTCTACCCCTACCTACCCGACAATTTGAATCCCTGCATTCCTTTAAAAAGCAAGTTATACTACCTTAGTTTTACTTATTTTTTCTGTGTCTTCTTCCTTCTACCTTGATCTAACGATGCACATTACTGCATATCACGAGTGAGTTTATGTGTATATTTATATAATTTTATGTATAAATTTATTTGTATTTATATATTAACATGTATATACATATATGTTTAATTTATATTATATGTATGATTCGTCTTCTTTTAGCATATACATATATTTTCATTTACTTTCCTCTACATAATTGTACACTTCTAGACTTTCTTCTTTTCGCTCTATCCTCTACCCTAAGGTTGTCTGGAAGAGATAGCTGTTCAACGATAAGACCAGCTGTTGTATTTCCATTTATGAGCTGAGTTTTGTATTTATTTCCTGTTATAGTTATGGTGTACAAAAAGAGTATTCTATTCTATTCTTTCCCTCACATTGTGAGATAACATATTATCCCAGCAGTGGGACAGAAAGGTAGCAACCCTATCATTACAATGATGATATGTAATTTACTACCTGGGCTAATAGACGTTGCTCCGCCGATTTGTTAACTTTGGGAACATATTATGTATTAAAATTCATTTAAATAACATAATAACAGCGCCACCTTTCGGATCTTAGCATAACATAATAATTATTAACAGCGTATCAATAAAACAAATATATTATATGAATCTGCCGTCAGTCCGTTTAGTCAAGCGAAAATAGCATGGTCACGAATAACGAACAAAAGTTATTGTAAAAAAATTCAAGTTTTCAAATTAAATCAATGTTACGCTTTTTCTACATATGACTCGTTCATGAAAAAGTTATGTATCCTATTAAAACATATTGATTAATACGAAAGTTTATATGAAACAAGTAATCCACCCTCGCCTCGCTTCAGTGAACCTACGTATTACGTTTAAAATAGAACCCGCGTTGTTTTAGGAATAGGTATCTCTAGATCTATGAATTAGAAACACATTAACATATGATAATAACTGCAGCCAGGCAGTCAAAATTTTATTCAGTGCCCTCTTAATGGTATGTCCATATTAACTTTTATTTCGTATCTCGCAGAAACAGATCCATTTCCGAAGATAAAGGTTTCCTAGATTATGACCCAAAATATAAGTACTAAAATGCCAAGTATCATCCAAATCTGTTCAGTAGTATTAATGTAATAGGATGTCAGACAGACAGACGATCAAAAATTAAAAAAATATATATTCCATGTACCAATTCAACCCCTTTACAGTTGTATAATTACTATAAATAATATATTATTTTTTTACAACATACCATAAAATCTCGTATATTGAATAATTAATTTTATTTTTTGAAATATGTTCAAATTTGTTATTTTAAATTACTATTTTAAAATTTTAATAGTAGTTCAAATTTCAATACCGATACTCGTGTTGATACCTAGTTTGTTAACATTTAATACTTGTTAAGCGATCTTCATTGTCAATTTCTCAACTCAATTTTGTCATTACTTACAAAATTGAGTTGAAGTTTGTAGAATTACGACTTGTATTAAATTATTTCAAGGTTCTTTGGACAAAGAACAATTATGAACCTTATAATCAGAAAGAATCCATCATATATTCGGTTTGACGGGTAATGAATGTCTATTCAAAAATCAAGCTTTTTATTAAGTCTTTGGAATTTGAATCAGAAGGTTTGTAATCTTCTTGTGGGTGTTTCAGACACCTATGATCTACAGCTCTCAAAAAGACCAACTGATGTTTATCAATTTCTAATAAAAAAACACAAAATAAGGAGTATAAAGGAAGAAGAATATTATAAAATAAATAAAATAATATGTATCTCAGAGATATATTGGGTGATGCACTTAATTTCTATTAATAGAATTTACAATACCACTAACGTCACGATAATAACTCATATAAACAATATGTACTCTACTATTCATTATCCTAATATTATATATAATTTCACTCGTACATGTAATGCATAAAACCGAAAGTTGGAAACGCGTAATTGTTTTAAAAATATAAACCTATCTTACCTATATGTACGAAAATATATCTTTATTATGAAGTATTCTTCAAAAAAATTACACAAATCCCATTTTATAATAAACAAATTCTTATAGAATATAAACTTGTACATTTCAATGATAAACAACTTCTCACACGAACTAAGTACTCAGTATCAAAAATCACTTACAACTCGTGACAACTCAATGATAAAGCAAAACCAAAATAACGATCGGATTGGACTTTGATTGACCAATCGCGGTCATCGATTTTCCGTTACAATCGATAACCTATAATGGTTAACTATATTCCACCTGCTATAAATTTTATTCCACTCACTAAAACGGGCATCATTTCCTCTGAGCCAATAGGAAAAAGTATTAGTTGTGTACAAAAACAAAAATAAAAAACTGCTCAAACTAGCTCCGTTGGGGGCGGATCGAGACTCCAACGCATCTTGAGTTCGAATAAAAATTATTACTACTTTAAATGCCCCTGTAATGCTATTTGAAAAAATTATACTTGCGTTAAAGTAAAACGCATCCTATATTACCAGTTAAGTGAGTTTGAAAACACACACTGTACACAATCAAGTATTACATGTTATATGTTGTTACTTACCACTGAATCATTAATGATGAGAAAATTTACTGCAAATTGTTCTTTGATGGAAACGATTTGAATAATGTTTAATGAATATTAAATGCGCTGTGCAAAAAACTGTTTACTTTACAATAACACTGAAACAAAGAAGACCCAAGGTGCAAACAGGAATGTTTAGCCTCAAGCGAGATTTAAATTACGTCTTGCAAGTATATGGCAGGACAAGTGAGGAGTCTTGGGGGGCAATAATTTTCCAATTAGATCGATAACCGGTCGAAGTAGGAGGCTGGCAACCACTAGGGCTGGAGGAATCTAGCTTCAGGTAAAGACTGATGGTAGAAAATTATGGATAATTGACCGATTACAACCGCCCCAAGGCGGTACGACGGCTCCGAGCCTTCAGACGACGTAATATACTGATAATAAATGGAACCAGACATGTAATAGCATCGATTTCGATCCTGGATTCAGCGAGGCTTATTATATTAAGTGGGGACCGAATACAGAATCGGTGACGGCGTAATCGTCCCTAATCATAGTGTGGAACCGGTCGTTCCACATAAAATGGAAGTCGATCCTCGCGAGTCTCAGCCATTTTCACGTTACAGATTTTAATAACCGATTTTGTCTTGTGAACCCATTATACCAACATCTTCCATGAATAATTAAAAAAATTCTTACCCGTAGGAAAATTAGTCTTACACTATTTTAATAAAGCCTTTCAACATCGAACTCTTTATCCAAAAATAAAGAATGATGTAACGAAAAGATCCTCTAATATAGTTAGGCGGATAGCCTCTCAAAGCTGGCGTTCCCTGAAGGGTCATCCCTTTATTTCTACAACAATCGCTGGGAAATTGATATTGATGCGGAAAGGGCAGGTTTTCCATAAAAATAGGGTTTATTTGAATAAAGGATGACCGGCCCGTGAGGGATCTGTCGGGTTATAGTGAATATACTTTATAAGATTGTCTAGCTGGCCCTCCCGGCGTTGGAGTGATACATGGCCGATGCTCGCGACTCTCGTGGAACGACACGATAATAACTTTGCTCAAAAGGAGGAGGTGTCCGTACATATATTATATCTGTAAAACCATATGTAAATAATGGAACCTATAAATTTGCAGAATGTTCCTACTTGTTTTACTATTACATCTTGTTAACTAACAAAGTTCCGTAGTTTATGAAAAAATCTGTACATACAGAATTAACGGTGTCTATGTTACAAATTATGGGGAAGTGCCGTATACTTGGAACTTCCTCGAGATGTTATCCTAAATCAAATTAAGTTCATAATTAATTTAAGATAAGAAAATAATTTTGAAAATATGATGCAGAGCTCGATCGCATGCTTGTGTTAGCTAGAGTCATTTAGATTAGTATTAAGCTCTCGCCAACTCGCACTTGGCCAGCTTTGAGTACCAGCTACGACCCTCACATTCTAAAAGGATTCGAGCCCACGTGTAACATCATCATCAGTTCATTATTATGATGATAAAACTGAAACATTTAAAAAGTTCAGTTAATACAACAGAAGTCAAAGAAATATCATTAGAAACTAAATTAGATTAAAGGGTAGTAATGAACACCCAAATGGACTGAAATCCACAGAAATAAAAATATTAACGTCAAGAGAAGATATATGGGCGAATGATAGGCGTAACATTCGTACCGTGCCGGTGACCCCCTCGGGAATCGAACCCGAAGTCACACATGGCACAGTCCACGGCGGAATTAGTTTTACCCCATTTCACGGAACTTTGTCATGCTCGCGCTCTGCCGCCGTTGAAACAAAAAAATGGTAACGATTATTGGTGTTTATGTGTGGTATAATTTGAAATTAATGATTTAACATTAATATTCTTTTTCTTTTGTTCTTGAATTAATAAAAGATTTCAATTATGTCACATGAAATTATTAGAAACTACTAATTTGCTATAAAAACGACATACTCAGTTTTGCCAATACTTACTCATTTATTTCTGACACTTTATAAATGTTTCATATTTACCCCATACACTTACCTTCGTCGTATATCACTATCTATTGAGACAAATCCTATCCGTTCTTAAAATTATCGTGTTCAGACACACCGACAATGACATTGTATTATACTATGTGGAAATGGCGATAAATATCCGGTATTCCGTCACTAGATTCTGCGTACCGATGCAGTCCTGGGTTCAATTCCAACCTGGACAAATAAATGTTTGTACTTTACCTTAGTTGTGACGGTGTAATATGCGGAGTATGGGTGTGAAGGCGTCTATTTACCTTTTCAACAAAAGCAACTTAAGCTTATGTACTTTACTCCAAGGGATAACATACAATTTGGATAAACAATTTAGTTATCGAGTTGAGCCTAATGACTTTATATACTTTTGTACTATTTTGTTTGTCAAGCGGACAACATAGAAAACAACCATTAATGATACATCATTTGTATTATTTAACTTCTCGAATAAACTTTTTACCAATTATTTTAAGAAAGTATCAATAATAGACAAGTATCAAGAGGAGATCCGAATAAAAATAATGAGGATACCTAATACCAATGGCATTTCCATAACATGAAAATGACTAATATTTTAATAGGCATTTTTTTTCACGGCAACACTTATGCAAAATTGATCAAAGTGTGCCCCTCGTATCATTAACATCGATGAACCTGAACTCAGAAAAACACGGCCTGAAGTGAACTTTTAGACTAACTACTTGAAGTTCAAATTTGTTTGCGTTAAATATTAACGTAAAACCAAAGAATTGACATGTACACCGCAGTTCAATTAGGCTAATGGGGAGGGTTCAAAGGGATTAAATTAATTAGTAAGAAAGTTTCGCTTCATTTCGTTGCGCGCCTTTATTTGTCACTTTGTCTTAAGAGTTTTCCATACTGAGGTGCGTTAACGGGTATTCCTTTAGACATGCTACGTTCTTCACTGGTCTGAATACTAAAATTATCTTTATACAAGTTAGTATAGTTTTTTTTTTTTTTTTGGAATAGCAATAGCTTTAATAGTTATAAAGATAAAGCACTTTATTTCCTCTCATTTCTTGGCTGACAACGCATCAGTGTTACCTTTGGTCTTACTGATTGTTTGTCCGCTTTTAACATAAAAAAGTAATAAAGGTGACATCGATCTTGCTCTATCCGAGAAGACTTAATTTTTTAGATATGTAATAATTTTTGTATTTATTACTGTATTAATTATATATTATGTTTAAAAAATTCTTTGTATATTTTCAATATGGTCCCTAAGTAGTTAATATGTTTGAGTAGTTTATTATAAAACTAAATTTTGTACTTTAATATTGAAATGTGAATAAATATGAAATATCTGGTATTCTAACGAAGCATAGTTACCCGGTTTAATGGGAATAAGTTTAATTATTCTCGCACTGACTGGTAATAAATAGGCTGCATCTAAGGTTGAATTAAAAGAAGTGAATATTTAAAAGTTAAACATACTCGTATTTGTCGCTAATGTACTATCGAGAAGAGTTAATCACGCGAGGGTCAGAATGAAATTATTCTTAAAAGCATGAAACTTATATTACTTTTAAATAAATAAAATTTAAAAAATTATTAATTTGTAATTGTTTTTGGCCGGGGATCAGTGTTGATTTTAAC
>PDGT01000036.1:1890622-1926860 GCA_003671415.1 Megathymus violae
AAAACACATATTAAAAAAATTACATATATATTACTACATTAATGACATTATATATATTTAAAAAATGTTTACACACACCGCCGCACTACGATTTCCTGTGTTGCAGATGGCATGGAAATACACAAATATGTCATCACATACACCTATGACCCGAGAACAAACATTTTTCTGCCTCGGCTGGGAATATGCACGTTACATACCTCAATATAAAATTAAAAATGGTAACGTAAATTACATAATATTGTCTGGAGCCGTAATGCCCAAAAATGTTGAATGTAAAACGTGTTACAAACTGCCGTAAGCACTGGCAACACCTAATTAACGATATTAAAATACGTCCGCGACCGCAAAGGAGCGTCGTGAACATTGCATTCGCACGTTGTAAGCAATAAAACGCAAGCGCTACCCCTCCTTATTTATACGAATGAGTATTTTAAATTAACTGCGTAAAGCATCCCCGGACGCGCTCCGAGATACGGGGCCGTGGAAGAAGTATTGCCATTTGACCCCGTATTGTAAAAGGGATAATTATACATTGTGGGTGTTAGCGACCACTAATACCAAAGTTTCCACTTCCGACTTCACCGTGTGCAAATTGACGTACTTTACACACCTCGAAGAATGATATAGAGAACTGTAAAAGTAGTCGAATTACTGACAATATTTTACTTCATTGAATACAAAAATTAGAGGTGTGTTCAAGATATGAACTTAGGTCCCCAAAACAGGAGACTGACCGAGGTTCGATATATTAAATCACCATTACTTTAAAAATGTAGATTAATTTTTTTTCCATATATTGTAAATAATCACCTGCATACAAGGGATTTCTTTGTTGTAGGGAGCATAACAATAATGTAGCAAAAACTATGTTCCGTTATGTAAACTTATTCTGTTTTCTACATTATAAAACAGCAATAATGGAATCAGTCCTGTTACTCTTCATAAATAACCATTCTATTAAACTACGAGTACTAATAGGATGTGTGTATATTTGTGGCGTAGATTCGTTTTCTTATAATCACGGCAACATCCTGAATATTTACGACTACCTATTTATATATTAGTGCATGTTTACTGCGCCTACATGCAGCAGTAGCCGGACTAACCCTTGGAACCTTCATTGCCAACGGTATTCACATTGAAAATATCTCATTTCATAATGTTCATTACGTTTTTATGTTTAAATCCTCTAAATAATAACCAACTAGGTTATTATTATTCATTTATGAGCGAGAACCTATTAATTCTGTATTAGCAAGTAATCTGTGTATTAAGCATACATACATGTATTAAGTATACATACATTCTTGTCACATTTTCACTGAAAAAAACATCACATATTTTATTAACAATTTGTGCCGTGAATCAAATTGTGGTAATCGATTTTGAGTCTGATTCAAATGATGATAAAATCAGCCGAACTTACAAACCAGGCCTTCACCTCGTTACACGTTAATCGTCAAGAGCAGATTAAAATTTATACCGACTTAAGTACTCTTTGGAATTTCTTTAGAAAATCCCGCAGGGACACTGTTGTACTCGTATACATTGTAAATATGACGTTTTGTACATAAATTGTTTACAGAGTGTATACCAACAAAGCATAACGATACATCAACTATAAGGTTTTGGAGGTTTTGAACTATAAGGTGCCCTATAAGACCATAGCCAACAATCCACGTCAACTATGACAATGACATTGATAACTAGTGACCCGGACTGCAAACTACCTCGTGGGGCCTCGTGATTTGATTCCGATCCCGCTACTCGATTGACGACTGTCACAAAGTGTGGGCGGTGCGCTGTTTCGATCTTTATTCGATCCTAACGATTTTTAGTTCCAATTTGAACCACCGTTCAATCGTGCGCTAGCGTACGTACAAAGTACGTAACTCGATTGATTTAAACTCGAAAGCGTCGGGAGTAAGGCTGCTGATTTCCAAATTTTATTCACGATGTTTTCCTTCATTGAAACAATTGATAATTAATTTCTAATCCACACATAAATTTGAAAAGTAAGAATTTCGTGCAGTAAACTCTGATGTACCGCGCGGAATACGATGTTCAAAAACTAGGATCTATTTATAAGTGGGTTTACATGTATGTATTTTTAGGTGTTCGCAACGACTTTTTTCACTTCAACACTAATAAACACATGCAGTCGCACTCGTTGATCCCAATTATTTTGCTTCATAGAGAGAACTCTTCGCTTTCGTAGTCGAGATCAGAATAACCCGCGGGCGGCCCTGCCCACTATTTATACAAATTTCCAGGTCTTCCAGAACTTTCTACCTTTACCGTCTACTTCTACCGTCAATATCCTCGAAAAACAATAGAGCTTACATGAAACCAGGTAATAAACAAAATATGTACGCGATATTTGCCCCTTTTGCACTGGACAAGGGCGAGAGTCGTGTAAGGTACTCCGGGTAGTTCTTATCAGTACCTGGTTTTTGTATGGCGAATATTGGTGTCCTCCGAACCTTCGAGAACCTTCGTAACAGTATATATTTATTAATACTATCAACAAAACTGTATGACAAGGAGAGACATCAGTAATGACCTCAGTTAACTCCAATACTAATAGTAGTCTCTTCATGTACATTAATAATATTGTTATAAAGATAAATCTACGGTTATTACTACGGTGCTCTTAAGTTTCTTATGCAATTATTATTATTACTCAAGGAAAAAACATTATTAAAATCAATGACGTCAGTAAACCCGCGAAGGTGTTTCTTGGTATAATTTCAATTAGTTTTTTTATCATTATATTTAATTACATATAAAAAGTTAACAATATCGACTAAATTAAAATATGACTAGATGTATGTTACAAACTTCGAATCGATTTTTTATATTAATTGCCAGAAGAAGACCGGTCGTCTGTTAAGCCGCGGTCACAGGCTTCATAGTAACTATAACAATGATAAATGTTATCACACTCATACACAAATATCGAAACCCGAGAACAATCTGTCACGTAAATGTGTACCGCCGCCATGATCGAACCCGAGGCACCTCTACGCAGGCAGGATGACTAACAACTAGGGTACGGAGTCGTCAATCTATGATACTAAGCGCGTCAACGATGCGTTGCTGCCTAAGTAGGCGGAGAACGCACTTGTCAACTGGCTCTGCAACGATGGAACTGAGTACGTTAAAAATATTCTACGGCTTATCATAGAAGAAAGGTGGTGTAAGATGGTGGCAAGCAATCACAAAACATTATTGCCACAGTTCTTGGTATACTTGTACTTATGATGTTTTCAAGAGGAGAGGGAATAGACTTTTATAAGTTACTGCGATCAAAATCTTAGACTTCATCACTTACCGTCAGGTGGGATTGCTATCAAGCATTCATTTATTTATTTGATGTGAGAAATTAAAAAAAAACTACCATGCCAACGGGCTAGGACACGTTTGACATTAAGATTCTATTGGCATTTGAGCTCCACCTATACTGGGCGCATAACAGGTTAATACAGGTTAGGATATAAAATCAGAACTTTCTTTATAAATATTGTTTATGGGGAAAAAAAAAAATAATTCGTATTTCTAGACAAACATTTTTGTTAAAGTTTACTCATCACGTGACAGGGCCGGAATCAATGATCCATTTTATTGAGTAGCAAGAGTTATGCAGTTACGGCGCCCTGTCGAGGGCGCGTTCCTATCAATCATTGGAGGCTTTTTTGAATTTAATAAAATAAAATTTGTATTTTGTCATCGGTGCTCCCTCGCGCTTTGTGACAGGGCCGTACTTAAGAGGCTATATTTTTAAAGCAAAATTCATACCTACTTCGTAAATAGTGTAGGTATTTTATAAATTGAGAATTTTTTGTTTTTTATATTTTGTTAGGAACATAGCGCTTTCATAAGAAATCTATAGCCATTGTTGATAGTTTCCTAGTTACTTGCATGGACAATCACAGCGTTGCTTGAGGTTCGAGACAACTTCTCCACTCCTTTTATCTATGATTATTGACGTTCTATCTTAATCTAAAGTCATTGGTCTCGTTTAATGATCAATCGTGAAAAAACCTAAATTATCGTAAATTCATTCGAGTGAAGCTTTTAAATTACTTATTATAGTTAGCTTAAGTGTGCTATGTACTCAATGTTGTGGTGTAATATTTCTTGATTTTTTTACAAAATTATGTAATATAGTTATGAATGTACACGCACAATAGTTACATACAATCACACAACCAACATTAATTTAAATTAATATAATAAAAATTTTGAATAATAATATTAATTTTTGAATAATAATATTTGAATTAATAATAATAAAAATTTTCAAGGATAGCAAATATAATATTTAATTACGAACCCATTTTCTAGCTTTCTCTTCGCTTTATACGGGATTGAAAAGTAAGATAAATTTTGAAAGTATTCATTTTATTAAGTCCAAAACAAGATAATTTTAAAATACTTAAAATTATTAAATTTATTGATATTGATTAATAAAACTCTAAGGCGGATGAATAAAAAACTGACTCGTTTATTATTTTTTACTTTTCAGCAATGGGTCTTCATAAAAGCATGTTTTTTAGTCAAACAGAAGATAGTTTCATATAAGAAATGTGGTGAACACTTCAGTTAATAAATTCTTCAAATATTATTGTGCCCACTACAGATTCTCGATTGTAATGGAGTTCTTATTTTGATGCCTTGTTGGGGAAACTTAGTTTCATGGCTGGCGTTGTTAGCTTAGTCTAGCCCTTAACCTGCTGCTTATACTACACTTTAGCAGGTATAGTAACGTTTAAATTAATAAGTAAAAACAAGGCTGTTACATGACGTAGAAAATAACAAGATTAGTTTACTTTAGTACCTAACTATGTACAACTAGTAATTGTTGAGTTCAGTTGCAAATATGCATCTTTATAGAACCAAAAAGAGCAATCACCGCCATATCCTATAGACCAAGGACTCGTTCAGAATTTTTTTTATTAACAAGTGTTGCTCTTATTAATAGACGCGCTTTACACAAAACCAAGAAAACATAAGATGACGATAAAAATATATTGATTGAGTTTGTACAACCTTAGTTATAAGCAGTTTGGCTGTGCAGACCATTCTCCACCTTTCACCTTACCCTTATGTACCTACGTCGCATACAGAATAAAATTGTGCAATGTTTTCTAATATATTTTCAGGATTATCACTCTAAAGTAATCAATGGCTTCAGAATAATTCTACTATATAAGTATTGGACATAAGCTTAATATTAGAAATGGAAAAAATACTTTAGAATAATTCGTAATTCGACATTTTAAACGTGCCTTAACTTTAATGCGTTTTACTTTTAATGTGTGAACATTAAAAATTTTGTCTGGATTTTGATTTTATTGTCAGATTATTACGTTTATAAAACATAAAAAATAATTAAAAACTTATTTCAAAATAATATTATGTGCAGTAAATAGTACAAAATCATTAGTTGTATTTTATACTGATATCAACATAATATCCAATCCAACAATACATATGAAGCGATATAATTTAACGAGTTGCTGTAATTTTGTGTATCGTTGTGTATCAAAGTTCGTCTCTGGCAGGCGGCAGGAGATGGCGCGGCAGCAATGCAGCGCATCTGTCACCGCGTCCCATTTCGTACCGACCTCTTCGACCTTCGACTTTAACAGTTATATTTGTATTGAAAATAAACATCAATCCTTTATTGTTACTTATTTAAGTTCTGAAATAAGAAATGTGATCACAAAGTAGAATAAATTTTAGCGTCCAACACTAAAACGCAAACAAACCAAAATATGTACGTATTGAATAGTTTTTATTTTACTATAATTTATTCACAGACATTTCGTAATGAGTGTTACCACCTAAAACTGAACAAAATAAATTTAATTTTAGGTGGTTATCACTAATAAAACACAAAAATTATAACTGGTTTTGTACGTCGTGCACATTCCTTATACTTTATTGTTATTAATTATATATAGATACCATTACTTTCTATAAAAGTTTCTCAACGTTTTCAGAATAACATGTTTCCCTGCATCGTAATATCCGTGCAAATATACACTTATTAAAGTTGTATCCAAGTCGACACTTTGAATGGTAATCTCACTCGCCTTGCAAACTCAGAAAAACAAAATATCCAACACGTAATTTAAATACTGCAACATAATGATGGGCAGTGCGAGAATAATCAAATAAATTGAAAACATTCAAATAGGTATCTATATTTGTATCTCGTTTTTATACGATGAGGCTTTCTCCCAAATATGTTTCGAGCTTCATTTTGTTTTTAAATCAATTTCGGTTTGGATTAGTTCTTGATCAATAATATGATTAATATAGAATAATATTTTTTACAATTTACTAGTTTATTTTTACAACCCCATGGTCGGTCGAAGGTAGTTGTCATTTGAGCCACCGTCTGATCATGCACTGCCTTCTATGAAGTTCGATTCGATTCACGAAACCACATTCTAAAGTGAATTCCATGTGGTACGTGTCTTAATTATACATAACTATAATAAACTAATAAATAATGTATAATAACTATAACAAATATATAACACATTTTATAAGTTATAAAGGTACGTTTAAAATGATTCCAAATGCTTCATTAATCTAAATAAGTATGTACAAACTAAAGTCTACAGAAAATAAATGTTTTTAACACTCATATTTCCGTGTTTGACAGATTGCGGTTGACATGGACATACACGAGATACACACACACACACACACACATCCTCAACCAGAATAAATATACTAAAAGTCCACCGAAACATTTATCTACCACATAAATGTCTGCCCTGGAGAATCAAACCCGGACAACTCGGTTTAGCAGACAAGGTGACAGAGTAAGTAAATTTAATAAACAGTATAATCCGCAATAGTCGACTGCCTCAACCTGTCCAGAATCGACACGCTTCGGAGGCCCGCTGTGTACTTAAAATAAAAAGGGTTATTTTCACAAAATGTATAGTGTACCCAACTGTAGCGTCCAGCACTGGGCCAAAATAATGATTAATGATCGCAAATAAGCGGGTGAGCGTGGCTCGGAGTCGGCATAAAAAGTAGCGAATGCATCGCCGAGGTGCAGTGAACCGACCCGAGGGACCGCGGCCGGTGCAGCCTTCATGTATGTTTTAATATATGCAATTGTTTATACATAGGCAACTTTTAGCACCTATGTCAAAAAAAAACAATTAAGTTAAAAATTTAAAATGATTAAGTTTATAATTAAGATTAACTTCTTAACCTATTAATAAGTACATTATGGTTTTCAAGTGAATACAATCGATCTTAATAATAAAACAAAATTTATTTCAATATTTAAAATATGTACACTAGTCGGAAAAATAAGTTTAATAGGTATCACCTCGGAAAGCTTACGAAAAAATAGGTAAATGTTATGTTTGAATGAACCCAGTTCTATAAAAATCTACCAAATAACGTTAAAAACAAAAACCATACATTAATTCAAAATACAATTAAAGTATTTGAACAGTTATTACATTTATAGCACAGTGAATAGCTACTCGCTATGACACTAGATTGAGATATTAGATATTATAATTTAAGTTTCAATTTTTAACCTTCTCATATAAGTAAACCATGTAAAATTATTTTGAGATAAAAACACTTCCATCCTCAACCTTGAAAATGATGAGTTACAAATAGACATAAAGATAGGATAGAAACATAGAGGTAACTTAATTTATTAATCAATCGTAAATGAGTCATTAGTACCTGCGTAACTTCTAAATAATTTGACTGGAATGATTCTTATACAAAATATATTACAATGTATGATATAAAACAACGTAATACCGAATCACGTACTAAGTAAAATTCTATTAATAACCGCCTCGAGGATTTAGCTATAGAAAAGTGTAGGATTTTCGTTTTTCTATGCAATAAGATTGAATGGTAATCTACCGGGAAAAACTTGCAAAATAATTCGCTAGCTTTAATTAAGTTTGGTCGGTGCCTGAGTGAGTATTAATCAATTTGTGTAATTAATTTGGAGGCGATAGGTGCGTCAGTCGCAGGTACCGACAGGTGGGCGCAAATCTACAGGAAACAGCCTAATTAGACCTGCCTTCCGTCCAGTGGCTCCGAGAAATATCTCAAACGGCTCAACCGGTACCACGAATTAAACAAATCTACCGTTCATTCATCGAACATTAATGTAAAGTTAAACTTCACTAGTCATCTGGCATTAAATGTAGGCAACATTTTAAACTGGAGTAAGGGCGCTAACTTAGACGCAGAGTAATGAAATTGAGTTCAGATAACCATGGATTGTTATAAAAAAATGTTAAAATTCCAACTAAATCTCAATACTTATACTATACTGATATGCACTGCAGTTTCTGATATTAGTCAATTCGTCTTCTTATATATTTAACTGTCCTTTGATCGTTTTACTAAAAGTTCTGCCATGATACAAATTAGGGAACTACTTGCATGCTTCAAATATTTTACTTTGCACACCTCTCTCCAAGATTAAATAATCATACAAATCAATCATCTCACGACAAAGTATTGCTTAAATAATTGCCATCCATAATCGTTACTTACATGAAATATATCTGCCAACATTGTTATAATACTGTAATAATTATGTTGACCTCAGAAGACGCCTAGATGGAGTGGACCTGGCCTTCGCCCACTTAATAGCTTAGGTAATTCCGTATTATATAATAAGATAAAAACTACATTCTCGATTATAACGACAATCAACAAAATAGCAGCCACTATATGTTGATAGGTACAAATTATGTATTTATACTACACAATTTAATGCCTCTGAATGAATAATAGATCCTTCTTGTTGTACAGTAACACATGACACACACATTGGAAAATAAATACACAAACATAGGATTAAAGTAGACTGTAGTTTTAATTCGTTCATTATAGTGTTTAAAAGGTCGCACCTGGTTGTGTAGAACAATTACATTTTTAAAATACAAAGCATAATACAATAACTTCGTAGTATTTTCTTCTGCATTAATTGCCTGTAGAACATAATATATATTTCCACACTGGCTAATAAAACTGGCCAGGAGCTAAGTCAGTACCTGACTACGTAAAACCATCTCGCTTTAAAGACCCATTCTCCTTGACTTAAGACGCAGGACTTGAGCTGTCATTGACTCGCCACAGACTGTAGCTGTAGATGACAGCGGCATGGCGGTTTTATGCCTTTATGTATGTCACTTCACACGACTGATATTCATCCACTTTTAATATCAACGACCAATTTTGGCAGCCATCAAAACATGAATCCGTGTTTTTCTGAATAAATATTATACTTTATAGTTTTAATTTTTATGTATTTTTCATAAATATAGTCACGCACATCAACTCCAACCCACACAAGCAAACTTAAGAATGTTCAATGTATAGAAGCGGACTTTCAAAGACTCACGGACTAATGGATTAATGTCTGGTCTTATGCATTTGGTCAGCGTAATAAGATACGAGTAAAACATATAACTAATAACAATTTGGAATACTTACTACAAATATAATCGAAATTAATCTTTGGCAAAATGCTGCCAACCGACTTTAATGCGAGCGTATTTTAGCAGTATTGGGGCGGCTTAGAATACTGCCCCCCAATCCCATGCTGGTAGAACAGGGTGTCGTCAGAGGCGACAGAAGCCAGCCTGCTTGATGGTAAGGCTTCACGTATGGATTATATTATCAGTATTATTATTAAATCATTAATATTATTAGTGGTATTATTATCTTTCCGTGAAGCCTGCCTGGCTAGCTACCACCCTCCTGCTAGAGTCAGCCGCCAAACGATAGGTCGTGTTCCGGCTAGGGGCTTGAGAGCCAGTACTTGCTTTCTAACCTTCTTCTTATTTCCCGGCCGACAACGCATCAGTGATACCTTTGGTCTTGCTGATGTCCATGCGCGACGGTGCCCACTTACCATCAGGTGGCTCGTCTGCTCGTTTGTCGGCTATTAACATAAAAAAAATTATATACTGTGAACTGAATTCTCATAGATAATAAAAGGTCTACTATAAGACCAAATAATTACTTGCCGCATTATATCTTGACACTATGAATTTATATACATATAAAATTACCTTCAAATCGCTATTCCATACGTGAATCGGGTTTAGAAAGTAATGTTGGCACAAATTAAGACAGTTTAGTGGTTAACAGTTTGACGCTGCGTCGCATCTGACGCTAATGAGCTCCAACCCTTTGGACATATGGCGAGTAAAACGATTATAAATTATACCTTATCACTCAACAGTCCGTATTTTTGAGAATTTAGGCCCGTTTTGTTTTCTTTTTTGTTTATCTCCAACTCTATTATACTATATAAGTACGGATGGAAAAACAGGTTATACTGAAACAAATATCAGTTCATAAATAGTGCCTGTTAGTACTGTAAATTTATTATATTTACTAGTTTAAATATATATGGGAAATAAAGTCTTGAAACGGTGTTGTAGAATACACAGGATGTTTGAACAATACAGGTAAATTTATGTATAAAAAGTAATATCTAATGTAAAATTAAAATACAAAAGTGACGCAGGTAGGAAAAATAATATACTTGTATGGATGGCCTCAAAAAACTATTTTTATCACCATCATAGTGATCATCATCACAAACAGTTATATATTTACCAGGTCAAGTATACTCATAGGGAACATAATGTTCACACTGGTTAAATGTATGTCTTCATGCTAGCGATAAACAGGGGAATAGCGTAAGTTACGTCACTTTACGAGCGACCGAAGTGTTTTACATAATATTTTTATTATCCGTTCCAAAATTCGTTCTCTTCTTCTTTGCTAAATAAAGTATAACTTCAACAAAAACCATATTACCATCATTAGGCATTAGTGCCTAAACTATTTCAAGTAATTATGACGCGTTACTCATAGACATACTCGAGACATTTTTATTTTGTCCCAAGCTATTGCATCGCATCTGTCTCAAACATCTTGAAAATAACTTCGGTGACAATTTTAATACGAACTGGACTTTTAGTTTACAACTTTCATGACTTAAGAATATTAAAACCGCCATGTTTATTTCAAAGCACTATATTATAAACGAACAAAAATTGCAGCAGTACGCCTTAGAGTTGATTAATTCGCACTTGTTCTAGGAAAGCGTACAGTACACGCAACTGCATACTTCTCGTTCTTAATAAAGATTAACGCAAACACGTCACAGAAAAATTATCAGTAATTACTGGCTGACGTCGCCTCGGCCTGTACAACTAATGTTGCCTGCTGAAATAATTTCCATGCAGCCGTTATTGAAATTCTACTATTATATTTACGTACCGGTTATATGATAAATTTATTTTTTACAAGTTTACCAAATTTAGGAAGTGGTTTTCATTGTGTTTTTACTTGTACTTGGTACTATCGTAAAATGTTGTATCTTTATGAACTATTAGCGGCCCGTCACTTCTTAGCTCGGGTTCAACGATTAATTGTATACCTAAGAAATATCCATTCAGAATAATATGCTTTTCATATAATAAAAGAATATGGTAAATAAATTCCGCGGTTTTGGAGATTACCTTCCGCATACACACAATCTCAGAAAAATCGCAGTTTTTCCTTATAACATTAGTATAGACTAGCTGTTGTGACATACCAACGCAATATTCAATACAATTCGAAATGAAATTTCGCAATAAGTCCTTTTTAAATCGCGAAATCGCCCAAGAACAAGCTAGATTTGTCAAAGTAAGAGGAACGCGAGAGCAAAAACTCCCCTGAGACAAGTAATTGAAAAATCTAGATAATTCAACATTTATATATTAATTTGTACATTTTCTTAGTAGATTAGCGCAAAGCATTTGACACAACCATGTATTTAAATACATCGATGTAAATGAATTCTTTTAAAAATGGATTTAAAAAGACGGCACGGATTGTTCAAGCAAATAGAATTATTTCAGGAACTGTCAAAATGCATACTGGGGTTGGACAAGAATGTGTTCTCTCACTGTTGTTATTCAATATATACACAGAACATATTATGAGAATAGTTCCAGAGAAGTTGGATAAAGCAGTCACAATAGTGGGACACGTGATATCAAATTTGAGACATGCCCACGAAGTGTCGTCAGGTAAGTAGTAACCTACCTTGCTACTAAAGAACGGGTGATACAAGAATTTCGGCATTACTTAGAATCAATTATACTACTAAAATAATGATAGTCTATAGCAAACTACGAAATCGTACGAATTACTCATATCTCGGGTCAATAATTTCTAATTAAGGAGGTGGTTAAGAAGAAATTAAAAGATAATGTACAAAATTGACGTCAACGTTGAGAGGCTCAAGTAGATTTAGTAGGATCTTCGAACCATTGTAAGTACAAAAGTACGACTAATGAGATGCCTGGTTTTCCTGATATAACTAAAGACCGTGAGAAAATAGACGCCCTCGAAACTTTGTATTGGCGCCGCCTTTTGAAAATCAACTGACCGTACTAATATATCCATACTAAAATAGCTTCGAATCAAATAAAGATTAAAAGCGACTGTGCTTAAAATGTTTTGTCATGTCACCCGCAATGAAGATTCTATGGAGCGTTTTGTTATGCAATTAAAAGTTAAAAGCCGCCGTTCTCGCGGTCCATCCCCAACTGGCTGGACCTTATCCGAAACGTAACGAAATGCTCGCTTTCTTAACGCTTTCGCAATGCCAACTATTGAGAACGGAGAAAACAAATTATAAAACTGCAACGGTGGATGATTGCAACACATGACCACAACCACGCTGGCAGAAGTGAACGACTGCGAAGAGATTTTCAGAATATAAGTATAAAATTAAATAACTCGTCTCAAACTAATAATAATAATAATAAACGTTCACACACTCACTGCATATTATGTGAATATTACTTCAATCAGTTAAGTCATTCAAAAAACTACTACTTCATTAAAGATATAGTTAAACGAACAAAACTTATTTATCGTAGAATTTATCAAGGATAATAAATTATTATGTAAAATAATGACAACAGTATAATTACAGACAAATGTAATTATTTATTGAATCGATGTTTTATTTGATTAAAATTTTTGTGAGTATAATATGTACATATATGAAATATGCGGAAAGTAATCTCCGAAACCAAGGCTTGAATATTAATTCTTCTATGATTCTATTCTTCCTTCTATTCTATTCATTCTAGTCTATTCTTTTACCATTTGCTAGGTTCAATATTTCGAATAGACGTAAGATATATTTAAGTGTACGCGTGCATTAATTAATTGTTGAACCCGACCGAAGTTGTGACGGGCGTTAAGTACTCAATAAAAAGGTATAGGGTTACATCATTTTGTAGGAATGTCAAAGAAAAGCTTTATAAGTTTAAAATATACACATTTCTTTTGACAGCGATTCTTATATCGAATATAACACAAAGCCACCTCCGTAGTTACCCAACTTTGAATAGAATTCAATGATGATACAAACCCTCTTGTGAAGACCAAATTACCTACTAGACATGTTTAGCAACAAAATTAATACTATTAAACATGTATTACTTGAGTCCCACCAAAATAGTCTACGCTTTAGTTTTACTAATAACTCACTTTTCTATTTAATTTTTTACCGTAATTTTATGTTTTTGTAATATCTTTCATAATATTATGTAATCTTTTAAAAATCTTTTGTATATTACGAGTACTATGCTTGCCGTGGTAATCTGTAATTAAGGCAATATTTTGTTTGTAAATTTTATATCTATTATATCTTTATTATGTATGCTTTTTGGTTATCCTTTTAGTTAAAATTCACAATTACACAACCACAATCAGTAAGTTAAATATATCAAAATAAAGTTATTGAATAAATTTAAAATATCGATAAGAATAAAATCATTGTACACGATACTCGTATTGTTATCTTAATCTTCATAATGACTTGGAAAAAACAAGCGAAATAAAATTTTAAATGATTAACATATTTTTTAACATTTATATAATAGTAAAATAAATAAATATAATATATAAATACTAATATATAGTATATAAATAAATAAATAAATATAATAGAATATATATAAATTGATTAGAATTCATTTGAAATATATTACTCAATCATTGTCATTCATCCTATAAATTTATTAATTCAGCTATAATTTTGTATTTGATATTTGAAGAGAAATAAATGCAATCGTTAGATTCCATTTATTCAAAGTCCATTTTGACACCATTATTTTTGTAGCTTATTTTATATCTTCCAAGTTTCATAAATATTCATTTAGCTTTCAATCATGGCTGCACGTGTCATGTATGTCGTAAATAATAATTTAACTTCATAAATTATCCTTTAAAGGAAAATTTAATCTTAAACACATACTAGCTAAGCATAATGGCTTTCGTAGTTTTAAATATATTACTGAAAAAATACTCGCTAATTTAAAACTGAGTAAAACCAAGCAAATCATTTTTACGAAAGAAATTATAAAGTTTCATATTCATATAAACATAACACGACTACTACAATTATTCAAGATGGCAGAGCCGGCTACTATTACAAACTTGCAAGGTGCAGGTTGTAATGATAGAATATTAAATATTAATATGCGCTAGGAAGATCGTGAGTTAAACGTATAATAAACATAGTATAGTAAACACCTACCTACATTGTAAGGACGAAAAAACATGGGACAAGCCTACTTGAATATCAAAAGTACCAATAGGACCTACTTCAAATATTCAATCCTGTTCAACATTAAGAAAAAAAAACACCGGTAGATTAGTTTCCTGGGTTTCATATCCTCCCCGCAAGGGAAACGTCAAAATAAATAGAATATAAATTCCTACACCATAAACCAACTATCATTACTACCTTAAAAAAAAGGATGAAGTTTCAGTAAATATCCATAATTTCTACGGTAATTAACATCGAACTTGCAATTATATGTATGTATTAAGTGAAAAGTAATTTGAATAAAATATGAGCGATAATATATAAAAATCAACCCGTTCAGCCAAGGCTGACGCGTGCCAAGCGCATAAAAAGCATCCACTTCCTCTTTCACCGGTAAGTAATTGAAATAATTTACACACAATCGCGTAAATTAATTAGTTGCAATGTTTTTCCATCTTATTGTGGGTGTAATTACGGCATTACTGTAGTGTGATACACAGCTATTAGCCATCTTCGTCACGATACCCGCATTATTCATTGCTACAGACCATAATCAGTTAGACCTCCGGAAAATTAGCACTTTTTTAATCACTTATGGCACCTTCCCTAATAGTTCTTTTTCATTGTGCAATAAAATGGCTAAAGTGTGCGCAACGATGTGAAATCAGTAGCAAGATGTTGGAACTACACCACAGATACTATTTATTGATAATGAATCTGAGGTGCTATTGCAGTGAATTTCCATACAATCAATATCAATTTTGGAGTAATGGGCGTTTACAGAACATTTATTAATTGCTATTATTTATAGGCACTTTGAAAAATGTTATAAAAAAAACTGTGCAGAAAGACTAGCGAAACTCTACTTCGTCAATTTGATATTAAATAGTTAAAATCATATAATTTAATTTAATTTTTAATTTAATTTTTGGCCAAGCGCTTATCCCGCTTCCAACATCGGCATTCTACTCGACAACACCACACTGTCGACAGCAGTAGGTCTAAGGCTGGGCTCAAAGTTAAATGAGCCCCACGGCTGCTGCTGTGATGCCTGGGTCAATGCCCTGACATTTATTGCATGAATTTTCAAAAAAAAATCTAATATAGGGTTTAATGTGGTGCTGATGTTTCAAAGTTTGTACATTATATTTTTACATATACAAGTCAATTAAAATCAAATGATTGTTTACTTTGTATTTTTTAAAAAACAACAGTAATACATTGATAGTTCAAATTAATCTAAATGAAACTCGCTTAAAAATTTATTCTACGAGTAAAAGAAAAAGTTGTGGCTAAATTATCTTTATAGTGATTAAAGTTAAATGATAATAAACAAGATTTAAGAATTACAAAACCTTTTTTCGAAACCTCCGGCAGTTTATTATAAAGTTTTATACGTGTACCGTCAGCGCTATTTTGGGGCAGGGATTTAAGTGGATTTTTTTAAGACTAGTGTTAGCAGATATGTAGTAGTATTACAGGAATCATTATGAGTAATCGTTTAATCTACATATTTTTTCTTAAATGATTCTAGAATATACATATCACTTACAGTATATACATATTGTATATTATGAATAAAAAAAGTGAAACTAATATTGTAGTCATAATCTATATTGATAAATTTTCCTATTAAATAGGCCGTTATAGACATTCTTCAATAATTTATCAGGAAGGTTTCGTTTATAAAAATGCACCTAAGATCAATTTGTGATTACCTGTAGCTCGATTACTTGGTAAACATAAACAAATAAATAAATAAATTTTGGAATACGAAAGAGAAAGAAGAACCTTTGTTTTGCAATTGTTTATTCAATGCAATCCAAACGTCGATACGTTATTTGTGTAAAATTTTCAATTTTCACACATTACGTTGATAGCTACTCTACAGCATTGTGGGAATCGCTTTCCCGCGAACTTTCCACTACGATAGTTTGAGAGGCGCGGGTGAAACTTTGTACGGTACGAACGGCGCAGGGAATCCGTGAAATCCGTTAAGTGACCAAATTCCTGAAACAAAATAATATTTTACAATTTTTTTGTACGATACATTTAAACAGTTACATTATCGCCAACGGATATCAGTTACACTAGGAGAGACAAAGCATAGTAAGCCATCAAGTACGGTATGCGCTTTTTAGTCGAATGTTTTGTACCAGCTATATAAAAGAGAGAGATATTTTAGTAAAATCCATTTTAAATAAAATAAAACACAAGTGCATTTGAGTTATCCGCACTTAGTTTAAATTATTACAAATATTGTCGAAGTAATATATGCGATTACAATTATTACCTACAATTACATCATATTGCTAGTCATACATTAGATATGCTATAAGCTCAACTGGGAATACACATCATTGTTGTAGATAATATTAGTAGTATTTTTTCATTTGCGGTTTATTTAAAGTCATCTTGTTAACTCTATGACCAAATAAATCCAAATAAGGCCGCAATCATATCCGAGATAATCACATCTACAATTATTACTGTTAGGGTTTTTTAACTCCGTTGTAAATTAACAAGTGTTCATTAATGTTGTGCACGCTACTTGTTATTATGATAGCGACATATGAGGCATAACGTTGATGGTCACCCTCCATGAACATCAGACTCATAAGAAACAAGTCGCTGACGAAAAATTAAGCGGAAAACTTGGATATTATCTGCATTTGAAATGTGAAAATAGTTTTGATTTTCAAAGTCCAACTCTTTCAAAACTTAGGAAGTCAGTAATATCATGGATTTACTTTTCTCCATGCATCGCTACAAGTTGGCTATAGAAACAGCAGTTAATGGGCAAAACGGGCTTTGAATAGCTGATGGGCGCAGATCTTTACTTAGAATGCTTAAATAAGTTTTTAACTTTATTTAATTATTCGTTTTAGCGGCCTCTTGAATATTCAACGGATACAAAGCTGTGCTGGACGGATAAAGTGGTCGTGGCTATTTGCATTCAACTTTGTATTATGTCATTATGTGCTTATAAATTGCTATATTATTGAGTTAGCGTTATATCATACCACCACCATATCTTATTAGCGTGAACGGTAATATTTTTATACTAACGAAAATCTTATAAACAACATTACATAACGAAATAAACTATTGTAATATTTAAATATTTCCCATATATTACAACACACATTTAATTCTTAATTAAAGTCCATACTACATGTCTATGTTAAATCGCGAATTGTTCTGTTAGTAAATGTGAAATATTATATACATTTTTATCGTCCACCCCAAGCTTCACGCCAGTGAACATAATCATTTTACATGTCTACCGTCAGCAGAAATAGCTACTTACATTAAGTCAAACGGCGAAGAAAAATCCTAAGCCATTTCCAATGCTGGCATAACTTTATATCAATAAAAGACTCCTCAATTTTCGTAATTATGATGAGACTACCTAGGTGTAAGTACAATTCCCGCGAATTTATTTTATACGAACATATTTGAATGAAGGATAAATCAATATTTCCAATTCATTGTAGGTATTTCATCACAAATTAACTAGATTGTCGCAGTTTAGTAAGTAGGTACAATATAAATAGCACAAAACGCAGTCTCCAACACGTTAATTGGTAAATTTTTGACGCAATCGCCTTCACTTTTAGCACAATCAGATATTTGACCAAATTGTAATCCTCGCCATCCCAATACTCAATAAGCTTCTTGGGATTTTTGTTAATCTTACTAATTTGCCTATAATCATTATAAATATTTATTATTATCATTATAAGTAATTTACAATTGCAACTTTCAATATCCTGGTTTTATAATTCAATTAAGTCAAACATGTCCCTTTATATCGATTTGTTATTATAAAAAGTTGGTTGGAACTTCGGATATAAGAAGACCGATAAATGAATAGGATGGTCGAGGTCACGTTTAAACGCATCGAAATTCAAAATTTTTTTTATAATTTATGCCCAAAATAATAATAACATTATTATTTATTAAATATGTAATAAAAATTTAAGTGATCGCTTGGTGTACATGAAGGATATATGAGATAAATTATTATTATAGGTATTTATCCATGCAATTCAATATTTTAAAAAACATTTTCGCATGTTTCCTAATATCGCATCAACGCTACGTATGAAACCCTTCGATTTCCGATAAAATAGTTAGGGTAGGAAAATATATATCGAGTTTTAATAAATATTTGATGACATTAGCACGAATTAATCTCAATCGAAACAATAATGATACAAATTTAACTTGAAGCCAAACTAGAAATTAAATATTTGAAATGGAAACTTTACATGTTATAGACTTATTGTTATGCTACACGATATAGAAAAATCTTTAGTGCAATCGAACAACATTGACTGTTCTTAGCTTTATTTAATTTTGAAGAAACTTCTTTAAAATTTGAAATTCAGTAGTAAGTCAATTCACGTGGTTTTTGTTTCCATTACAGAAAAATCCGTTTAGTTTGTGAACGAGAAAAAAAAAGGATGAGAATCGTGACGTTATAAATAAAATAATACTCACACACACACACACACCGCCGCACTAGTGCTCCTTAAAAAGACATCACAAGCAATCGATCCACAAAAACAAACATGTATGTATCTGTCATTTAAAAAAGTGTACCGGTCACAAAACCAACTCGGTACCCTCCATTTAACAGGCACAGTCTCTACCACGGGTGATAAGTAGACAGAAGAATCTTCAGTCTCTCTTATTCGGTTCGCCTTATGGCTCATGCGGCTGCGAAAATTGAATACGGAGATAAGTGTAAGATAAGAAGTGATTTCCTTCACTTCACCTTATGTTTCACTTTGAACGGTGTTAGCGCCAAGGATATATTACTTATACATTAGCGTTCTATGTCACTCATGTATTTCGGCGATTAAGAATGAAATAAATCAACCCTTTTTTCGTCTAGACCCTATATGACTATCATTCCAAAATGTCTAGATTTTTAAGGATCGAATGTGTTAAATTATCCAGGTGGCAACGGGATCTTGAAAAACTTCATTTGATGTTATAGTCATTTTTATAACTTAAAATACATAAATCGTAAATGGCCGTTTGCATTTCAAATTTAAAATATCCACGATGATTCAAATTAAAATTATAAACTACAACATTAATTTAATGTAGCGTTACTTCATTTGTAATAGGTAGTAGTACTAATATGAACTAAGTTAAATTACCATTTACAATGAGCACTTCAGTTATTAATTTTAAAAAATTCAATTTTTATGTTACCATCACCATCGTCATCATGGACCAATGGCAAGACCAAAGTATCACTGATGAGTTGTCGGCCGGGAAATCGGAAGAAAGTAAGAAAGAAAGTACTGGCTTCTTTACTTAATCCCCAACCGGAACACGACGAGTTGTTTAGCGGCTGACTCAAGCAGGAGGGTGATAGCTAAACAGGCAGGCTTCACGGAAAGACATTAATACCAATAATAATATTGAGGACTAAACAATAATATTGATAGTATTAAGGAGTTTCTTTCGCTGTTTCTTCTCCTCAATGTTAAAGCACCTTTTCAAAACGGTGGTAGAAGCAAAAAATGACGTTCATAAATGTATTTACAAAATACCTATATGTATAATGATTTTGAATTTGAATTCGATAATATAATTACGTGAAGCCCTACCTAAGCTACAATGCTACTACAGTTATCTTGTAATGTCCCATTGAGCGAAAAATGAGAGTAGAAGACCTGCTGTAGTTTAAGGGGTATTCCGCGAGTCACAACTCACCAAAACCAAGGATGAAAGTATTTACCAACGCCATAAAAAACTTAAGTTATATATAAGAGATATATAAGAACGGAGAAACAAAATTACATCAAAAGTACCTTTGGTTTTAGATAATTTCGAATTGATTCGGATTTCATAAAAAGTAGGTAGTTTACAATTTGGGCTTATCTCATAATATCAAACAATACACAAAGCACACTGAACGTGCACGGGCCGGGCAGGGCGCGGCGGCCGCGCGAGAAAGAATAGTATGTCGGGGCAGGGTGTAATTAAGACGACCACCCACCAACCGACCTCGAGGCCTTGACCGACAACCCTAATGAGTTCACTGCGACTCTACACCATAACCTATACGATGTGGAGCTCGATTTATTTCACCGTAGATATATCGATTAAATAAAGTTATTGAATACTAAGTCAATAGATATAAATATATGTATGAGCTGTAAATTAGTTACCGCAATTATATATTTGTGTAAATTAATTATAGCAGTTACATAAATATGTATGTAATTGCTGTAAAATAATAATAATGTTAAATGAAGAAAATTGAAGCGTCTGTGCTGTCAATGACATCTGAAGTAGGTACATTTTGATGAAATTTTTTTGCGCGTCATTGTATGGATCTCTGGATGATATAGATTTACAATTAGATCCAATAAAAAAATTACACTTAGTATATAGTTTATCGAAAATTATAATATAGAATAACATTTGCTGGACCAACTTATAGCTGGCAAGCCAACGCTCGGGCAGTAGGTACATCGTCAGCCAAATCCGCTAGTAACAACATAAAAATAAATACTCACCCACTCCCGATGCACTTGGAATTCCTGGACCTGAACGCATAGTCAAAGTATAACTATCCCATAAATTTTTGTGGCCACTGGGATTGAATTGGCATTTTTGGCTCTTTCAATATGTTAATAATAGTAAGTTATCTTTTACTTCCGTGACTTTATTCATTAAAACCAATTTTTTACTTCAGTCAGTCCCAAATATCATTAATACTATATTATCAAAGAACATGTTTATATAAATAATACACATTTTTCATTGCTTAAAATGTTTTATTAGGTAACTCTTCATACCCAGATAACCATTTAATACGTCTTGAGTGGTATCAAAAATGCACTGCAGGTTCTGTTAAGTATCATATTGTTTAACCTTATATCATCGTAGACGATGCAGTGCAGTGTAGACGTAGACTCACGATTTTTGTATTTTTTACCGATATGTCAACTCAATTACATTGATCATGGTCACGACGCTTATATTCTGTTCTAACATAAAATTCCTAAGTCCATACGAATATCACAAATATAATAAGAAGAAGTATAATGAAAAATAAGCCTTTGTAGATAGATATATTGAAGCACAATATAGAGCCTAGAGTAGATCAGACAGATCCTAAACTAAATATAGAGTCTGTAACATTTTACAAAACTTTAAAATTTTTGCTAGTGCAAGGACACCAGATATTTTATTCAGGCACTTCATTTCAATCGAGAATAAAATTGTGTCGAAACGTAAAGACGAATACGACGCCATATTGTTGCATTGCATTTCTCATGCAATGTCCCGTTCGCTAAACAAAAATCAAACAACAAAAGGAAAACACCGACGAGCCGGTTACCAAACTTTTTTACTTATTTCAACGAGCACTAAACCGTTCTCCCCGAGACCAAAAGGTACTATGTTGTTTTCAATACTAAACTTAAATCTGTACATAAAAGGCTTAACTTTCTCAAAACAGGTTTTCTTTAAAGACGTTTTGTTTTTCAATATAAAAGCTCCAACACAAGAGCTCCGCCTACACTTGATTTAAAATTAGAACTCTTGCGTGACAAACGCCGGTAACTTAAAATTATATGCTAAAAAGTTAAACTTTATTTGCAGGTGATAGGGCACAATATTCCACGATAGTTTATCTGCCGTAAGGTGGGTTGCTCCGTAAATGCCACTGGCCCAATAGCGAGCCGCGAAATAAACAAGAAATATGAGAATGAGCGAGACAGCAATAATCAACGGGTGAAGCATTACGAACTTGGTGGATTTTAAAAATTGGTAAAGGTAGACTTTAAGCTTCCATCGCGTGGCCTAAAATCAAAAATAGTGTAAATTAAGTATTTGAACATGTTGTAATTCGAATCGAAGAAGTCTTAAACCAAATATTTTAATGTTTTAAAACTTATATCCGCAAACGTGAAGCAACAGAGATGGTAGATACACCTGCGCAGAATGGTTGAAAGGGACAAAAGATCTATTTTGTGGGCGCAATAGTCGACTGATTAATCTTATAAGACGTAGTTACTTATTTGTGTTTCGCACCTTACGTTCACGTGACAAGGTTGGTATTTCCTTGCAAAGTACATGAAAATAAGTCTTTTTGAAGTGCAAGATTGCATGGAAATGGGCATGGCGTCAAGCGTTCGGCGACGATGCGTTTAGTAGACAGTTGACAGTCGCCACGCCACACTGACATTCCGATAGAGCACTATTATCAAATATCTATTGATGAATATTTTTTGCTGACTCTCCCGCGTTACGTGTTTTGACATTGATGTAACGCGAACACATAGTGTTCATTGCGGCATATTTTTCCTCGAAACATTAAACGTAATAAAAGTGTGATTGAAGTGAAGTGTTGTGATATAATGACTGATAATCAAAGTGTGTCGGACCATATTAACTAGAATGGAGTTTCTGTAAAATAGTTAAAAAAGTAAGTTTCTTTTGTCTTAATATTTTCATACAAGTGTACAAAATTATACCAATGTAAGTGATAATCCTAGCTTCTGTAAAGTAATTAAAAACTCCACAAGAGGTTAGCACAGATGTACACAATCTTTTCCGACATCCACAAATTAAGTACATTAACGTTAATTTAAGTGCCTACTGACTGAGACATTGTTAATTATTTTTATATCTTAACATTCTTAAAACATATAAATTCCTACGTATGGGTAGGTAACCAAACCCACCTATAGATAGATAATAATTATTTTTATCAAATTATGATACGGCATACGTCTCACATATGTATGTTATGATCTCTCTCATTTTCATATTTTAATTAACATTTCATCCTCTAAATCATACTTGTACATCATAAACTCATACTCACAACGTCGTATAAATGTACCTGTAAGTACTATTTATAAACATTGCTTTTTTGTTTTTTTTTTTGCTCCCACTACCTACAAACTTAGTAATAATAAATGTTTGCGTAGATACTGTATTTTTTTTACCGTAGAAATAAATAACTGTAAGAGCTATACTATCAAATAACATTTAAATAAGTTATTTAGAAACAAATTAACTTATTGTAACTATCAGATAAGAGATGTTGAACATCTCCAGATAAATTAATGGGTGCCATTAATTGTAAGCCTTCAGTCTTCAATATTTTTATTCTATGAATAAACATGTCCGAATGGAGCAATGGAATTACAATCACAAAACAAACGCAAAACAAAGAAAAGGTTTTTGTATATTGCTATAATCAAGAACTCCTCTCTACACGGTAATGCATAATTGGTAAAGCTATGAAAATTTATATTGCCGTATTATAAATAGTTTATACCCAATTAAATTAAGTAAATAAAACGCTCCGTCACACCTTCGTACTAGGATTCCGTGTGTGAAGTACCCTCTAGACCTCGATTACAAAGAAACACTTGAGACCAACAGGAGTCGCTAACTGGTTGAATCCAAGAAAAACAAAAATTAATATTGGAATTCAAAGCACATGAAGGGATAGTAATCCAATGATCGTAAAAAAACAAATGTACAGCGATGAGCTGCGCTACATGCATTTATTCGTAAAAAATTTATGACCCTGACAGGATACTTTACAACCTGATAAAAAACTCTAAGTTTTACAGTTCATGGACCGTATATCTTGAAACGTTACGTATTCTGAGATTATTTTCTCTTTCGGACGCGATAGTGCTCTTAATGGTTTTAGGAAGCCAACGACATTCCTTGACGTACCTACAAGATAAAAATAGATAAGACCCACAATAACTTTACAGAGATAACCTGCTTTTATCTCGCCCATATTTTGTTCAATATTATATCATAGGCTTTGTGTAGGAAGTAGTCTTCGCACGAATTATGAAAAAAAAAATCCAAAAAAAAGTAATATATTGTATTCATGGAACTTTCGATAGGTATAGAATATGTAACATATAACTTATATTGTCTAAGTATTATCAGAAATAGATTCACCATATATAAGGTAGGTAAACAAGGAACGGACGATTCCAATGTCAAGCACCTATAGGATAAATAGGTTATGGGAGTCAACAGTAACTCGGCATATTTAGAAATTTTAAACTTCTAATTTTATGTAACGAAAAATACATCACTGAAATATATTTTATTCAATAATAAATTCTATTGCTGGCCGGATTTTTAAATAATGTTTTAATTTTATATATACGCTTTCGTTTTAGTATTAAAACGACTGCACACGCGAAGGTTTGAAACACACCCTTCTAGATTTACTTTACTACGCTAGGCACTTAGTAGCTATAATACATGCAGAATATTTGGAAAATATCCCAGATCTTATTCACATTGGAGCTTAGTGAAGTACCAGGTAAATTCATAGTAGAGAATAGTTTATTCGATACGCCAACGCCGGCCCGCCTCCCGTCGCTGGGCGGTAGAGCTCGGGACACGCCCATTCCGCATATGCCTTACGTCTCATGTACTAAATATTCCCTTTCGATGTAAATAACATGACATTGTGTACAGTACATATCTGAAGTGGCTTGCGTTACGTCATGAATGTTTGATGAAAGTGACAAGACGAGATGTTCGGGAAAGTGTGAAACAAAGGTACGAACAAAAGATAATGTCAGATATAAGAACCTGTTTTGAAAAAACAAATCGTAGCGAGGTATACATATGTCGATTCTTAATAATTATTAATTTTGTAACTGCGTGGATAATATTAGAAATTTGTATTTGAGACTTGGTTTTATTCCACTAATTGAATAATATTATTGGATTTACAACTATGGAATTGCAAAAACTTACCTAACAGCATCATAAACATATTTTAAAATATTAATAGCTCTTGTTTAGGCACTCAAAACTAGTATGGATAAAGTTGATAAAATACCAATAAAAATTGTAGAATTATTAGGTACTTTGTATGAAGATTTTTCCTGATCATCTAATTCTAATAACCAATTTAGTTAACAAAATTTTACCTATAAGTTACCCCGTACAAAGTATTTATACAAACATACATACAAAGTATTTATGTATTATTTAGATCAATGAAAAGCTATTTTTCATTACACTCCAATTAAATTATACCTAAACGATGGTATAACAATATATCAGTTTCAATTAATGTACGTATTTCGAGTCGTTCACAGTTGTACATGAATTTTGAAGGCTGAAAAACTATTAAAGATTTACAAGTTGCAAGCAAACAACCACGATTTGCACGCAACGTATCTAAAGTTGGCAAAAATCTGTTTAGCAACAGTAAGAATTGGCATTGGAAAGAGAAATATAATTTTAGATTAGAAATTTTAAGAGAAACCCAATTTTATTTTAACCAATATGAACACAAAAAACTGATTTTAAAAGAAGTAACGTAGCAACGTATGTCATCTGACCATTTTTCATATATTTCGAAATTGAATATCTGAATGGGAATAGCTGGTTGTACCTATAAAATTCTTATTTTACATCCATCGATATTCTACATTTACATCATTCAACATCCAGAGATGTCCATTGTAGTGTATGCAGGTGCATATACGATTCGATACAGATCATACATTGTTTCGTGTACATCGGTAGAGAAGAAAGTGGTCAAGTGGTCAGTAGGCGCAGGGAGTAGTTATTCGGCGGGGAGTCTTATGCTGAATAGGAAGGGTTATGCCTTATGGCCGGAAGGGTGCCCGGGCCAGTACTCCGTGTAGTAATAAGCGTGTGAGTGATAATTCCCAGAGCCCTTAACGGGGATTACATAAGAAACACCGGATATTACATCCATTATACGCATACAATTTTTTTATGTAAATAGTTGACAAATGAGTCTGCTCATTTGTCAATTGATGGTAAGTGGTCACCGCTGCCGATTAACGTCTTTAATACCAAAGGCTACGAGAACGATAGGTACGTTGGTGACCAAGATGGAAGCAGAAAACTCTTTGATTACCTACAGGTTATCCAGCACTGTGGTTCTACAAACAGGGTAATAATTATCTAAGCAGGTAAAGAATCAACAAGCAACTCAATGACCTCCAGCAATAGAAACCGGTGCCATGAGCAATGAGGTCAGCTAGGTTTACATATAGAGGAAGACGCTTGTACCACAAACATATGCAGATGAAACAACAAAATCACTTAATATAAAACGTGTAAATGTTTCACCTAGAAAACATTTCAACCGTCATTCAACTTTTCATTGATTACTTAGCGTCATGTTACCGAGTATTTTTACACATCAATGTATCAAAATGATATCAGAATGGCAATTCATGAAGATTCCAGCAATTCCTTGCCCTCGCCGATCCATCATAAATCTGTGCGACGCGGACGGCCCGGCGCGGCGGCGTGTAGCACTGACTTATGGCGTGTACCTTCCGCTTCATATCACCATGTTTGTCATTCGACTTTCATGTTTACCCAATATATTGCATCTGTTAGAGGAAATGTAATGTAAAATAGTATGAAATATTGAACGAGGTTCGTGCCTAAACTACACTAATATTACTGCGGTTTATAGTCACATCTCTGACTACGGAAAGATTAGGTTCGTTTCTATCCACAATGTAATTTATTTACTGATCAACATTTAAGTTCTTTTTGTGACCGTCTTTGTTTACAATCTCGAATGTATAGCTCATTTTCTGTTTAAATTGCATATATTATATTGATAGTAAATTGCAGTACTGACTAAAGTGTATTTAGGTATGTGTACCTACACAAATTAGAAACTAATATTTTATTTGCCTCCTTAGACCGTAAAACAAAACTTCATTCCGTTTGCTGGAGTTTAAATATACCTGAACGATCACAGGATCATCTTTCAATTCTGTAGGTAGACCTACACAATGAAATCTAAATTTATGAATTGAACTATTTTTGAACTTAACAAATCCGCAGTGAAACTTCTTAGTTACTCCAACTATTATTATATTTACTGGATAGCTTTAGTTCATGCTCCAAACCATAAATTGTTTTAAGACTTTTATTAAACTTTAATCTTAATATTTGGACTACTTTAAATAGACATTAGACAGAGGTAGGTACAAACTTTATTTCTAGATTTCCAATTTGTCCTTTAAAATGCTTCACTGTCATCATTTCTTTAGAATCCTAAAATTTTGTTAAAACATAACGACTACTGAAGTATTTTTTGTATTCGAGCCGCGTTGTCCATACTCCTTGTTTTTTTCTGTATTACATGCATACTAGCGACCCGCCCCGGCTTCGCACGGGTGTACTTTTATTTTTAAACTTTTTGAGATATATTTATAATTTTATCTTTTTATAGGACATAGGTATGTATTTTTTTCATTAAATTTTAAATTTGTACTTGCCAACCTAACATATTTTTATTATTCTTTTATAACATATTCATTTTTATTAAAATTGCTTTTTTTAGTTTTATGTACTCAAGTAATTTATTTGTAATGCGTTTATTTTTTTTACTTGTACTTAATTTTTTACATTCCTCTATTTTCATTTTTACACCTTACTGATGTTTTAGCGGGGATCCCTTATTTTTCTAGTAATAAATATAGCCTATGTTACTCAGGGATAATGCAGCTTTCTAATGGTGAAAGAATTTTTAAAATCGGTTCAGTAGTTTTTGAGTTCATTCGTTACAAACATACAAAAATACAAAGCTTTCCTCTTTATAATATTAGTATAGAATAGTTTGTCCAAACAGTAACAATAGTAAAAGATTAATACGTGTAATTACATGATATGGAATAGGTCTAGTTTCATAGCGGTCTTTAAAGTCTTTTAAATGTTTTGTAAATACTCTTACCTACATATGTCATGTTTTGCTTCTAATATCGTTTCAAAAATATACTTAAACATTGAAAACAAACAGTGAAAGAAACTCGTCAGTACATCTTTTAAATACACTAATCCAGAGGTCCCATTGGGAAGGTACAGATTTGAGGAAATCTTAGTAATCCGCAACATAATATATATTTTTACTTTGTTGTTACGTATCAAGTTGAAACCGATTATTACACTATATTTATTATATTCAGTTACAAGGATACTTTTAGATTCACACTTCTTAGAAACCACGCTAGCTTCATAATTCGCTCATGCGCCCGCGCATCGCATAGAAATAACTCAGCAATTAATGATATGAACTGTCCATGGACTGGACATTCTATTACAAAGAAGGTATAACCTTGAATTCAAAATCGCAAACATATTTCTAAAAAGTTAATGTTTTTTTCCCTTAACAACATTCTTATAAAAATTTGACACTTAATATTTTTAAGAAAATTATACACAATTTTTACAAATAGAAAAATACCTACATCTATTGAAGTGATACATCATTTGAATCGAAAAAGGCTTTTTTTTTGAATGTACTGGTTATTATCTGATTCCCAATTTTAAAGAATTCATTTTTGTAACGGCACCATAAAAAAAAACGAATTATTTGGTAATTTACTTAAAATTTCGGTTTTAATACGTTTCTATTCGGATACAATAGTATGTTCTTTAGTATTTAATGACAGCAACTATTATCTAATCGTCCCCAGAAAAGGAGTGTTGATCGAGAATAGCCTAAAGATTATCATGCAAAATATTTTTTAAGCCAATCGAAAGTGAGCAAAGAATTGAACTGCATAAATTATTATTATGTAAACTTAGCCACATAAATACGTCGCGTCGTGCACCGCAGTGGGCGTGGGCCGGACGCACGCCATTCTATTCCCCGAAGAGGAAATCGTTATGGCCGGCAAATTGGAGCCTAACTACCAGTTGGAGCCGCGGTCCGCTCCCGACACGCAGATGTACTGTTATTTACGTACTCTGAACTGATTTAACCAAAAAATATCAGCTTTCTTACATAACTTATGTGCAGCCTACAGGTGAAGAATAAAATATCGTCATGGTCTATGCCTATGCTAGAAATAATTAATAATTAAATTTTATATACATTTAAATCTTTCTTAACTTAATTTTGTCATGTACATATTTTATAACTCACTTCTTTTTCGTTAATAAAAAATACCAAAATATAAGTTTTATAATTAATAAGTGCAAAGAAGCACTTACTTTCCAAGGAATAGAGAGAGATAAAGAGAATAGACCCTAGAGAGATGAGTGTCTCCATTAATTCTATCTCCATGTCATATCATGATTATTGTAGGATATCGAGTACTGTAGAAAAATGTAAAATATACCATATATTATTCACTGCAGCTATAACAATAAATATTAAGAAAAATTAAATTAAAAACATACTTATTTTGAAGCTCCGAGATTTCGATATCACGTCGTAGTCTTCGAAAAATAGCGCCATAAACAAATTCATAAGTAGGCTATGTTCTCCTTTTTATGCGTTTTTAAGGGGCTCTCCCTTGAGGGAGCACCGGAAAGTGAAACGCGGCGTAAAACCTGCGGCACCCTCACGAGAAACAAGAGGGTAACTGTGTCTTGACGAAATTTCAAATTATTGGATGCATACTTTTGCAATAAGATTATGCAAAGTAGTTTGTTACCAAAACCTAAGTAAATTGTTCGTACGTTATCATATGTATATTTGTTTATATAAAATCCGGTTAAAAAGTGATACGCATAGATAACCGCCCCTACTGATCATAAAAATATATGTTATGTGTAATATATTGTCATAAAAATAATTTTTCATTGCCGGTGAAAATGGTTACATTTAGGGTATTCGTTACGGTATTTCGATAAAGTTCTACCTGTACTCCACTTTTTTATACAATTTACCGTACCGTAAGGCCAAGCTAGCGGTCGCACGCATGCAACGCCTGCTAGACCTTTTGCCGCCTTGGTAAGACGGTCCCCATTCTGTTTAACACCAAGTTGCGTAAACTGCCCGTCCAGTCCAACAAGTCCGTGGCCGGGAGCTGGTATGGCAGACATCCGTCAAGTACCTTGGATGTATCATCGATAACTCGATGCGGATGTCGCAACAAGCCGACACTGTCATTCTACAGGCGAAAACCGCGCGGACTATACTTCAACCGGTGATATCATATCAGGTTACCGCTTAGAGCAAAACTAATGGTGTACTACACCTACATTCGGTCACGCTTAACCTACGTGGCGCCGGTATGGAACGCGTTAGTTTCTAGGTGGCAGCGTAAACGCACGCAACAGCAGCAGAACCTTGTTCTGCGGGCGATCGCGAGAGCGGGGCGCTACGTTCGGAAGGACGTGGTGGCGCATGATCTCAAGTTTGTGACGCTCACGGAACATTTGGTTATTTTCGCGCGGGCGATGTTCGACTGCGTCGACAATAGGTCCCTACACACCTGTCGTATGTAGGACCATATGGTATATAGGTATGTACCATATGTAGGACACATGAGTCCCTGAGAGGGATCACACCCCTACATGCTCGACGGCTGGATGGTTACCCGCTTCCATGGAAGCTCCTTGAGTCAGGATAGTCTCCTGCCCATCTGGGGATGACAACCCTAGCGTGTTTTACAGACAGGATCCCCCGCTACACAGCGGGGTCCACACTCACATCGGAGAACCCATGTTCCCCCAAGTTCCAATCCCGGATAAAAAGGATGACCCTTGAGATCGATCGAAGAACCAGTTGTCGTTATTATATACAATTTATTCTACATCTATTCATTATTTTTAACTAATACAATTAAACGAACTGCTTTTTACAAGAATTCTTCTAGCAAAAATTCATTATCGCAAAAACCGATATAAAAAACTTAGAAACAAACTTATGAGTAACGAAACACACTCGCTTATTCAACCAACGCAATTCTTACAAAGGAAATTACATTTCATTGTCCATTCTACGACAAACATAGAGGGAATTTTAATTCAGAACACAGAGCAACCCATACGCATTAAAATAGGTTTAACCGCCAGCCGTTCCACTTTGGGAAAAATAAAACAAAAAAGGCGCGATCCCGTCATACCTCCCGGGCGTGCCGCAAATTCCACTGGAAAAAATCGTATTTTGTTCGTGGTTTGAATTTTAATTGACATTCAAGCGGCGAAAGCTAGCATCCGGCAACGATTTCGCGAACATTTCCGACTTCACTAGTACTGACGGGGGCTGTGTGCGATTTGAATGCGGTGACGTCCACCAGTTGCGGCGATAAAGTGACGCCACACGTTCAGCACGTTAAACAGGGTGCTTTTCGCGTAGATAGGTGCTACTTATGAAATATAATCTGAGAACTCATTACCCAGCAGCGTAGAAAAACACTTGTTACATGTTAGTGCATTTATAGAATTCTATCTGTAAAGGTTGTTTGGGCATTTAATACAAAAATTTACACAATTGTACACAACAAAAACTCTTATAATTTGAATTCCATTCATTTGAAACCTAACACTTGCACCTGCGATTCGCACTTAACGATTACGCAAAATAGTTTCTCCGTCGGCCCTTTCGCGGTTATTCGCGGCGCGATCGTAAATGCCATCACATAAGGCACATTAAAACAAATATGTAATTTGTGTTTTCGTATTTGTTAAATCAATCCGCAATTGGTTCAAATAAAAAAAAACTTGTGTTAACAAGAATATATGTAGGTATATATGAAATATTTGTATCAACATACAAAATAAATAAATTCAACAAATATTATACGAACTTTATATTGTGATCACGCATATCGTATATTTTTAATCTGTGCACTTTGTCCATGATCATCACCTCGCTTATTATTCATGGAGTCCATAACAATTATAATAACTTTATTGTTACGTTGACATTACGTGTTGTACACTTCATGGCGGCAGCTAAATTACAATAAACAATTTTGTGCGCTCATTATTCTCCCGCTCATCACGACTCTGCTGAAATTATTCAACACAAAACCGCGGTAATGTCGAACGTCCGCAAATAATAATTGAGAAATAACCACGAGACAGCCTCCTGCTACATTTAATTTAGCGCCTTCGAATTCAGTCCAACATTGAGACGATTAAGAGGGTCTTAATTGTAGTGTACTAACACAAATTGCAATGAACTTTTCATGGCTGAAAGACTTCAAGATACTTAGAAGATGCGATGATACTCAATTCAACTGTATTAGTTTAACGGATCAAGCATTTCCTTAAATTACTAATAGATACTTTAAATGAGTAATCAGATACTTAATCTGTAATGTCTTGTCTTTGTATTTCATAACGATAAATAAAAAATAACTTATTTATTAGGTATAATAAGATTCAAAATCAAGAAATCATAGATTAATATATTGATAACTAACCCAATGGTCGAAATTCAGCCCCAAACATCAAATTCGCTCTATTTCCAATTTTATTAAAGATACACTAAAGCTTGTCAATAGTCACCAAAAAAAAATCACTTGACAAATTGAGGAGAAGAAGGAGTGCAAGGGTATTATAAATATGTATTTTTTTATTACAGATATCATGACAGCACTATCAACAACAGCGGAAATCCGTGCAATAATTTTCTTCAAATGCAAATGCTGTAGCTTGATTTACTCCCCATGCGGATGAAAATGCTAACGCATGCGGCAAAACGAAAGCGAAAACCAATACACGTATGATCGCGTCGAGGACACTGGGTGACTCCGGCAGCGATGCAAGAGATTTGCAACACCGCCGCCCTACCACTCGACAGTAACCCCTTGGTCCGCAAAATAAAATGTGAAGAGTTTCCCATTAGAGGGAAGCAAGCCCCGAGAGTTGGCATGGGGGTGCGCGATGAGATGGAAGAGGAGTTCGCGGTGAAGACGAGGAACACTCCGCCGATGGGGCCCGTGCCGGGACCGGAGCACCCGCGCATGGAGCACGGAGGCAACGGTTTCTGGCTTGCCGCTGTTACGGCAGCAGGCGCGCCGCATCCCATGCTCGATACTTGCACTGAAACCGGCTTCATCAACAGCCAACCTTCCATGGCTGAGTTCATGACTGCTCTACCCCAGTTGGGAGGCGGAGAGCTTAGTCCCCAGCACACGCCGCCTGGTTACCCTCCTGACCTCCCCTCTCCCGGTGGCGGCCTCAACGTTCCCGAATACCCATGGATGAAAGAGAAAAAAACAACCAGAAAGAGTAGCCAGCAAGGTGAGTGCGATTGTTTCGACACTACTATTTTATTTTTGATGCTAACTGGATATCGGACAAATTAATGGTGTGCCAACTTCTAGAATGTTTATCTTTCGACACAATCACATGTCGATTGCCAACGTCGATGGCCGACTTCTCCGACACAAAACGTTTCGTTTCATAAGTGCGCCTAACAGCCGCGTGAATAACTACGTCGGAACAGAATTATTATGGTACCTTTCAACGGCAACAACAAATGGCCATTCAACCATTGTGTTCTGGTTCACGGTCCCAGAGTTTCTTTAATGAACATCAAATTACTCCGAAATATATTGAATTGTGTATTGCGACGACATCTCGTGTCTGTAGGTAACTGTTGTTAGCGGTGTGGGAGTGGTGGCCGACATTATCCGAGCCAGCGCCGTGCGTCGCGCCGCCAACATGCCGTGTAACGGAACGAAATATCCGACATGCACTATAACCACAAATTATAAGTGAGAACATTTTAAAATATAATTTTTTACAAGTCGACTAGTCGTGTAAATATTACGTAGAATCTATATATGTACGCGCGGTGGTAATGAAGTCAATTAATGCATATCCGCAATCATTAACCTCAGAGAGATGTAGCCTTGTCAGACGTATGAATTTAAAATGAAACCATTATAACTGAAATGTATTTAAGAATAAATTCAATACTGTCATAAAAACATCAGTAACAAAGGTCAAAAAAAACAAAATAGGATACACATAAGCTACTGCCGTATTTTTGCACAATCAAGCGTTATAATAGGGTGGATCAAAGGTCGAAATGACCCAAAATTTGTCGTCGGGACAAAACGCTGAGCGAAGAACAAAGGCAGTAGAGATGATCCATCACCATCCGTCGGACGTGAGAGAACGTGACCTCACCTGGTCCCATACATCATGTTGGAAACGCGTTACATCGATATCAGTGTCAAAGCTCTGTAACATTGGCAAAACTTATTACCCTTTTATGTGATCGAGGTCAGGTTTCGATTTATGAAAATTGATTTTTTTACACTCAATATTTTTTCTAAATTTATTTAGATACACGCTGAAGTAATGTAAAAGTAAAGAAATCCTATTTTTATACGTGGTATTGTCAAAACAATAAATAAATTAAATATACAAAATAACAATTACTAAGTAACATAAAGAACAACTTACACACTACATAAAATTTATTCATTTGGCGTGGCGTTGTGATTTTAAAACTAAGGGCTAGCCAAAAATTACTTCCACTTAGATAACACGTATTGTCAATGGACCATGCATTTGGAAATTAAAAACGACAACAGTTATACAAAAGGCATGATTTTGACATTTGTGCACATGAATTTTGGATGAAGATTGCTCCAATGGAACTGTTTGACATATTGTGAGACTGCCGAGTACATAAAGACATATACATAAATATATCTGTTGAGTCCCACACCAAGAGTGTGATAGTTGTAACATGAAGAACACAAAAAAACAAAGATAACTGACAGCTATTGATCAAGTAGATATTATTACAATCATCATCATTTAAGACCACAGTACCACTATTTGGTGTGATTATTGTCAAGCATAAACTTATGCATGCTTAATGCAGTATGTACATACGTACACACCAAACTAGAGTTAGGAACATAGCTAAAGAGCATCTGTAAAATGCAAATTGTACACATATTATTATTAAAAAGGGATATCATACACTAAAGCTGTGGGCATAAAGCTACAATCATATCTTAAAAGTTTCTTCCAGTTCTTAACCGCGTGATAGTGAGTGTTTTGATATTTGAACATGATTACCGGCGAGCACAGAAGCGCCCCCTGCAGAGCGCGACGGGGGGCGCTGTAGGCCGCGTTAGCGATCTGCTGGACATTGTCGCTACTGTAAAGGTTCACCAACCTTGATAAGCTTCGCTCAGCGTTTAACATGCAATAACTAAACCACCTGCTTGTTGACTTAAAACATTTTGTGCCGAGAAATTCACAGAAGAGTATTTAAGCAATTTTACTATATACGAGTTCGGGGAATGTCTTGTTTAATTTTTTATTCCGAAAGAGTACAATAATTAGATGTTTATGCGGTATAAGGTATTGTTTGTGTGTGTATTAATTATACATCCGTCTGTTGTATACGTCATGTTAATTTTCTATTTTTTCTAATAATGACCTCAACACAAATTTGTGGTAACCATAAACTTTGTCTTATATAGATAAAAATACTTAAAACAGCATAAAGTACTATTTAAACGTTCCAACTCTATCCTAAACATGATTTACTATTTATTTATGAAGTTTGTACAAATTTGTACGTCTCCAACAACTATGAATATATGTGTACCTATGACTAAAACCACAGCACAATTACCGATCAAAATAGTTATAACAATCGCATCAAATAAAAGCAAGTTATCGACCGGTGTATGCGTCTCTATCCAACACAAAACCATTACGGAACACATTCGGATTCTTATTCTATCGTGTCTTTATTCGATTGATACTGAGAAGATAGTAGTTGGCAAAGGCGCGACGCGGCGGTGCGGCGCGGCGGTGCGGCTGTGCGGC
>PDGT01000036.1:1930155-2063709 GCA_003671415.1 Megathymus violae
AAGACAAAAGTGGTAAGAATACATATTAAGTATATTCACGTATATATTTACGTATACTTTCGCTTTTTATGACAAAAACTCATTTACTACAGTGATTTAAGATAACGTATAAATATTTTGGACATTGTGATAGACATCTTGCAGCGTGCTTTAGTTTTTCAAAGTTACGCGAAAACAAAACCTACGTATATGAAAATTCTCCGCAATGATCTTAAATGTATGTAAAGCCTACAGGTCGTCACATGGACAGCATGGTGAGTTTTACTTGAATACCTATTTAATATCCATTGTCTCACCTTCTTAAATCTACTGGATATATTTCGTAAATACTAATTGATTGAAACAGGATAAATCTATTTGAATATTGTTATTATATATGTCCTACGTTTTACACTACTTAAATTATAACCACAATCGTTACCCAATCAAAATGGAAGCAATTGCAAAAATAATAGAAAGATATTCGTAACCGGATTAAAAAACCATAAGTTCTGCGTCTGTGCAATATCTTTGAGCTAACCTATAAATCTAATCGCCCAAAACACAGTCATTTCCATTTCCAGTAGCGTCTAAATAACAATAACTTCTGTCATAATGAGTGTATTCATGGGCTGTCAATACATCGGCGTTATGATTTACGCGTGGCCGGTAACACTTTCACCTCGCTACATCATCCCCGGGACATAAATCAATGCGACAACCGGCGCGCGGTCCGTGGACCTTTATCGCCAATTCCGACTTCCAATACCGAGGTTAGGACGTGCCGATTTCATAATCTTTATAAATCAACGCAAGTTCTACAGGCATTTTGCGTTTGAAAATATTGTTTGTATCGAGAAATAAGGAATGTTTTATGCATCTTAATTTTTATTTAAAGTTTAATCTATTATTATTGTGAAACAATTTGCGTTCACGCTTTATTTATGAGAGTTAATTGAATTTATCTTATGGAATCGTTCATCATTATATAGTGGTGATTTTACGTTAATAAAAAAAAAAGATAACAGTTACATGTAAATAAAAGTGATACTAAATAATGGTTGGCGGATATAAACAAAATAATAGGATTCACAAATTTATATTTATAAAAAAAAAATAATGGTAAGTAATTCAAATTTATTCATATTTTGTTTAATACTTGTCACAACAATTACCGTGTTAAATTGTCGGCGAACATCTCTTAAGTAGTCAGAAATCCACATGCGACCTACAAAGCGACCAGGAAAACAAACAAAGAATGCGTAATCCGCCTTAGCCACCCAAAGACCAATCAATAAATCACTCAAAGAACCCAAGGCGCCGGCCTTTGTCCATCCGTGTTGGGCACCGAATTTTACAGCAATTAGAGACATTTACCTGCCGAGCTGTGGTAATCCTATTAAAAGATGACAGCGAAAGGAAGCAAGTGAAAAAATTAAATTATCGACTGCAATAGCTTCATGTGAAAATCTGGAAATAGAGTTTATTTATAAATAAACACGCGGCACGTGCTTCGCTTTAGAAAGCTACTTTCTTACGATTGAAAGTAAGTACCAATGCCCAAAACAATTTTTAGCTATTTTTATCAAGCATTTATCTTTTAGCAGGCTTCATGGATCGTTTGTTATCACTGACCTCTATAAATAAGTATATATAGAGGTCAGTGTTTGTTACCGACAGACATTGATAAAATAAATGGACTGAACGTAGTAAGTACTACAAAGAAATTGCATACAACTTTCATATTTCATATATCGGGCACGCGGATTGTTGCAAAGTACATTACTACTAATTTAATGGTTAAAAAAGAATTCAACTATAAAACCAAAGAGTAAAAAATAACAAAATGCATTTTTAAACCTCAGAATCACTAAACATCAAAACTTTCAGAAAATTATAAAATGTTAATTGATATTTCTATGTATCAATGCAATATTTAATTAAGTATTGAACTTCTACAGAACCAAATTAGTTTGTTAAAGCTACTCCACAACAATCCCTCCTAATAAATTATTTCAACGCAAGAAACAATATTCCTGTTTAACGGTAGATTGTTAAGCATTTCCCACCCCTTTTACGATCCTCGAGTGAGCTGTTTGGTAGTTGTAAACTGATTTATCATATCAGCGGAGTTCGCTAAACAAGCATCATCTTACACACATGAACCCTCATATCACCGCGATTGTCCGTCGGCGAAACATTCTCGACAATATGCCCCTTAACATGGAGCTCATTCTAGGGAACCATAAAAGATGTCTTCGTCACCATCTCATGCAAAACATCGTAACCGCCGTCTATTTACAAACAAAATTATGTCTAAAATTTCGGAGATTATGGCTATATTTGCACAAGCCGGTGCGGTTTTGTTTGTTCGTATGTACTCAAGTAGACATGAGAAGCGTTTGTGAGACACGGGGCAATGTATGTTGCTGTCCGGTTTCCGGACAGTCTCGCCGGTAATTAACTAAGTTTCAGAGTGATCTACGTAAGTATTTCGTTAACTGATATCATAGTAATAGTAATATTAGTATTGTAATTTATGCTGAGTAATTTAATACACGAGTAGGCAAAGACAGACAGTATTTCGCAACGATTTCAATGTACAATAATGAAATCTTTGTGTAATAAAATATTTATACTAAATGGCCTTAGTATAAACTACTTCATTTATTTTGCTCATTGCAATATCGAGGCATCAGTTTATAACTTTAACTCAATCACACATCACATATTTCTAGTAGAGTAGCTTTAAAGACACATTAGGACAATGATGATAAGTTAATTTCTATCTTTCGTTTAAATCGCAAAAAAAGTACAACAGAGTATGGAATAAAGAATATTCTATATTAGGTATTCATCGAATTGATCATTCAAATGTAATCAAATATTATCTACAAGAAATATTGTAGTTATGATATAATTATTAAAATTACTCTACAGTGGATTGTTGACGTACTTATCCACGAGTGACTTGCAAATCTATCCTTGATTATCCTTTACAACTCAAACGCACATATTACATATCAGAGTATAAATCAAAGCAGAACATCTTGGAGTTAAGCCGCAAAATCCGTTTAATCATCTCGCAGGTTATTAATAACGGCTTTGAAATTAAACAATAAATTTGGCGGGGCTAATCGCGCAGCGCCACCGCAAACCAACCGCTCGCTGAGTCAACATTTATAGAGACAAATTGTTGTACGACTAACACGGCCTCTACGATGTATTAATCTTGAGCTGCGCCGCTACGACGGTGCGTAGCTGCGGCGCGTAGCCAGGGGACGCCACCCCGGGCGACACTTAACTAAATGTTTTACGGTAAAATCTCCCTCCACGAAATCAAGCTTTTTAAGGAATCGTATTGATTTGGGGTAACGCTACTTTATAATTCTCTCCTATCGTTTGGGTAACGATTTTTCACTGTAAAAATACTTCTCGGCGTTTAAATTAAAATTATGTGGGTAGTTTGAAATATGATGTCATATAATTATTTGTTTAAAATTTATAACATCAATACACAAGAATATCTTGTGTTTGGCTCGTGTTTTTCTCATGAACTAAACTAAATATAATTTCATATCGCATATAATAAAATTCATAGAATATATACATTTGTGCATTCAACCTACTTCTGTACAACCTTTCTACAATCAGAGGTCTACTGGAAGGATTTTCATTCAAAATGAGCAGTGCTTTTACAGAAATTTTACATTTCTTTTGATAACCCAGTGCGCACTTAAAAGAATATATAAATAAATCTTTTAGTCTCAACGAAACTAACTAATCGCGACCCTGAAAATATACATTTACAAATTTATAATTATTTAGAGCACTATTTTTTCTCTATTCTTCATTGTGGTTATTTTTAAAATACAAATCATAATTTTCATTCATCATTTATAATACAGTCTCATTACGTGGTGTTCTACTAGAATGACAGAACACGCTAAAGCTAAACGCTCGTTTATGATACGCCGTACTAATAAAGAATACGCTCTGTTTCCATTAACAATACATGGTTAATATCTGGCAGTAGTCCGATGTAAGAAATATCTTTGTAATTTTACACATTTACCACTAGCTTTAGTAATTAAAATTTTTTATGTCGCACAATTGTCGACTATAGAATATTTAAATAAAATTAACTAAGCATCTAAACAAGTAATAATAATAAATGTATTGCCTCGTCAAAGATTTTCATCATGGAGTATGAATTGCAATAACAATTGCGCTAGACTATTTTAAAACAGGCTAGTACATCTGGTAAAAAATACGCTTAATTATCGAAAAGAATTCTTTTAGATCGCAAAAAAAAATTGGTGAAACGAAATAAAAAGGCCGTATCCATGAACAGGACCGATCAACTATAGAGTTAGCATACACATCCTACTAACGTATTAAACAGATCTCAATTCTTGCTACCGTAGACGAAGCACCTTATCGAGTAAGATCCCCTGAGGTGGATGTAGTTGTTTATGCAGCGCAGGGCCCGCGACAGTGGCGGCTAAACGTTGCTCTGACGGTGACTAATGACTGATGCACTAATAGTTGTGTCGCATTCGCCGCCGCGCGCACCATATATCATGCGAGGGAAATGGGGAGAAAACCTTCTATCACTCCCCAATGTGATAAGGTCAAGAATCGGCTAAGGTAGACGATTTAGGAGAAATAAGATCGTTTCGTCGCCTCAAATACAAATGACGTAAGTAATGGAACGGATAGCGTTTGTTATTGATTATATTTAATGTTATGATAATATGACGTATTTTTTTTTTATAAAATTGTTATGTCATAATTTCAGTTAATTAAAAAATCAAAGCGTCTCCTAAAATTCGTTTGTAAAAAGAAACTGTAGAAAAATGTAATGCGGAAATGTAGTTATTAAAATTGGTCGCTTTCGTCACGTTAGTATTGTCGTTGGAGTATTAATTTACTAAGACTACGACACTAATAAAGTTTGTTCTTAGCGTCGACAGCTCGTTCCTTACCCCGATAAATACTTCGAATTGACTCAACAGAAAATTGTATAGAAGACGTATTAACTAAATATAACAACAGGACACGAACTGTTTACAGTTTACCTAAAAGATCGTATTTATTCTAAATATTATGAAGTATTTTTAAAATTTGAAAGTGTGCTTTCTTTTTTGCTAACAATGCATCTATTACGCCTTTAGTATACTGAATGTCCACGCGTGGTGGTGACTATTTGCCATCAAGTGACTACATCTATTCTGATATTGAAAAAAAAAAACATCAAAATATATCATTGTGAAACAGGAACGGAGTAAAATGACGAATATACAGAAATAATTTGTACATATAGATCGATAACCTACTCATTTTAACTGTCTGTTCAAATTATTTTTAATAATTAACATTCAGATTATACTAGTTAAAGGAAAATAAATGATATATACAGGTTTCTCCCACAGGAACTACTGCTTAGGTTCTTCGCAAAGTTACTATACATATCGACATAAACAAGTAGGGTAGTCACGAGAGGGCGTTAATTTGCTAAGACCCGAGGCGTTAATGAAAGCTTCGACTCACCGCTGATCCCGATCCCTGCCCGATAAACGCGAGCAAGAATCTCACAGGAAATTGCCCTTTTCAGGCAACACCTCGTTCACAACCAAGTTCTCGTATCTATAAGTCAACTTGGCTTAAATTATACGTACTTATTTCATATAAAAGTATTTCATTTACTCGTGTATAACAAAACTGTTACATCCGTATATATTATTAAATATTACGCATAATATAAAGTAGGTAATCGTCTCTGTGTGTTTATAATATACTAGCGGTCCGTCCTGGCATCATTCGGGTTCAACAAATGATTATTATATACATATACTTGATCTGGAATAATGTCCCGTTCAAATAGTAAAATATGTTTTAAATAGCTGCCGTGGTTTCGGAGATTACAATACACAAACTCACAAAATTCTCTCTCTTTATATTAGTATAGATTAATAGCGTCACTTTAGCTTAACATACTCAAATAAAGAAATCTTACATTCAAGACAGCAGACGCGTAATCAGTAAAACTATGTATATAACGATCCCTTTAAGATCTTGGCGATCTATTTTTATAAATTTATTGACCGCATATAAACCAATATAATAAATGTTATTTACATAAATCTGATATACACATTACCTAACATAAATCTGATAAATATTCTCCAAATTTCAAGAGCCCCTTCAACAAGAATATCCATTACAATATACATTCTATAAACATCTTCTGACTAGGTAAGGGTAACAATGATTTCATTTTAAAAAAGCTTTTATTACCAGCGGTCTATGCACATTAATTAGAATGAACGCTCAATAATTTAGACTGTTTATTCTTTAAATATTTGATTACTCGGTACAGCAAAATTAGGTCATCATACCCCAACGTAATTTCAAGTCGATAACTAATTCCAGAGATAATACTTTCGTGAGCTCAGTTATTTTACGAGTACGCATCCGTACTACATTAAAATGATACTCAAAAATTAAAAACATAAAAAATGTGCTTTAAATTTAAATATAACTAAAAATTTATTATAAAATCACAATAAATAAATAAAGTAAATCTTTCACAATATCCATACGATTAGTATCCATCACAAACAAAGCTCTTAATGAGAATCATTTCATAAAACATGTTTTCTCTACACGACATGCGCCCCAGTTCGCAATATTGAGAGAGCGATCGATTTACGCGGGAATCACTCCGCTTTGAAACTAATTTGATTTTAGCATATTAAGAGACAGGGGGGTGCACGAGTGTAAGGAACGCGTCTTGGCCCACCCCCTAATAACGAAAATGATGTAAGGTGTGCCCTTAATATCCATCACACGTCCCCGTATTTGCTTATCTATGAAAACGCGGAAGTGTAAAAATCGTCAGCGGCTACAGAGGGTTACGACGCGTTCGGTGCGCCCTAAGTCTCTTGTGTTTAACGCACGGTACTTAAGATTATTAATTCACGAACGCAGTGAGATGCGTTCAGGGATAAAATTTTATCAATGACATAATAATATCGTTTTACTTATATTTAAATATCTATTTTAAATCTTGCCACACTTAACGTGCAAGTAGAACGTTTAGTAAATATAATAAACATGAGAATTTAAAAATGATTATCAATTACATTGGTTTCTCGTAGCCCTACTAATTTATTCTACATTAGAAGTGTTTCTGACTATCGGAGTGATTATTAGCTGAACTTAGCGTAAACTTAATTGAAATCAAGTAAATGTAAGTCAAACAAAAAGAAATATCCTGAGCACAAAGTACTATTGCTATCAGGCACAACTTTAACCGCTGTATTTACGAATTGCAAAATTATATAATAATTCAGGTTTTTTATCATTTGCATTTTAATTGTATTTTAAATTACATGAATAACAATTCACACCGACAACGTTTATCAGATCCAGTTACGCAACGAATCCCGATCGCGAGGTGGCAACAAACTCATTTAACTTTGCGAATCTCGGCTCAAAAATTCTGCTTTAAATATTTTGCCTCTTCGATTTTATTGTCTTCCGGTGTCCTCCTTTCACGATACATTTGTTTTATTTATCACAGTTCGAGGATTAAGGGAGGTTCGAAACTCCGACCGCTGCCGTAATTTGTATATCTTTGAAGTCGGTTTTCAAATCAATTGCCGAATCTTTCGTATTGGTTAAGAAAGCCAAACGTCTTGTATACCATTAAAATCCTACTAGATTGTTTTAAAACAACTATTTTCATTTATACATCATGCAAACATACGATTTTTTTTCATGTATTTCAAAATTATCGTAATCTCCGCATTTATCAATAACCATGTTATTATAACATCGCCTGCAACGAATACTTGTGATCTCGTTTCTAAATAATCGTCTTGCACATAACATGAACAGGCCTCGACGGAATTGCATCTCATTGCAATGCAATTATTTGTATAACCAGACTTAACTATTGTTAAATCATAATATGAATCTTGATCAATCGACTTTACGCATCATTTTCTTGATTTTTTAGACATTATGTTGTTACTGTAATACTACGAATTATTTACTGAAGGCATAAATCGGTAATTTTTTAAAAACTTTATGATCTGACGAATAAGGAATTTTATCCTGACTTTATCGGCATATACTATATTTCATTCAATATTTGGTTTTGGTCGAAGGGGAACAAATTTTGTAAGTACTTTAATTTTTATCGACGTATTTTATTATGCCGGTAATCCGAAACTATGTCAGACGGTAGTATGTATTAAACACAATCAAATAGCTTCTTCAACTTAAAATTGAGATCATCATTGCAACATTGATATACACCTCATTATTTACAATGCATTCTGAATTGAAATGTGTTTTTTTGAAAAAATATTTCAAAATATCATGTCCTGGTATGAGCTGGCAAAAGCTTGGCATCTCTATAAAGATGGGGGTACATAGAATAGAATCAAACGGTACCAAGAATAGCAGGAAATAAACGTAGCGAAGGCGGAGCGGAGGGTAGATATGCGAACGCAAATGTTGCCGGCCTCTCAAAAGCTCTCAATCGGATGCTGCGCTACATAAATAAGACTGGATGAAGGTGTCCTTATCTGTGGCCGCTTGTCACTTCTTACCTCTAAATGAAGCTAGCGTGAAAACGTAAGAGTGATGTAAGCGTAATGTTGTTGAAAAAGCAGCGTCTGTCCCTATTATATTTGTGAATGTAACTTTAAGTATCACTAAAGCAAGTACAAAGAAAAACTATTACATTTTTATATTAAGCAAAAAATGTAATTATCACTTGCTTAAGTAAATATAATACAATGCGAGGAGGAGGAGGGAATAGTTACGACGTTATGCGTTGTGATGGTAAAGCAAAGAAAGTTGGTTTAAGCAACTACAGTAGACGCCTCACCACAATAAATATGTCACTGCACGTATTTGAGGAAGCCTGAAAGATAGTCCACAACCTTACTACACTACGGATTAATAGAGATCGGAAAATACCTTTTATGATTATTTATTTTGCAACACCAATTTTAAAATGATTACACTTAGAGCAATATACCAAAAACACAAATAAGGAACATTTCCAATCTATTCGTGTCAAAGTAAGGTGTTTAATTCATCTAAAACGGTGCCTGCAAAACTGTCTATTGAACCCCGAAGCATTTGTAATCTTTTAATACCCGCAATTCTTTATCAGCGCAGGGGTCTTGTGTTTATACGGATTCACCCCCACGCAGAAGCGTACGATATTAAGAAATATATAACTTGACGAAAGCTGATAATGTCAATTGATACTGATTATATGGTATATTTAAGCACGTTGTAAATTAAATATGTCAAACTCCCAATGAAGTGATTCGTTTGGAGGTGCTGTAATTTTAAAAACTTAATTTTGAATCTTCATTATATAGAGCGCCTGTAATATTTCAACGATTGTGATCATAATCATAGAAATCAAAAATCATAGAATATATTTTTTTACCTTAACAATGGTTCGACACTATCTCATTATCCGATCTTACTCGTACGTCCAGCGAAGCGTACCCATGTTAACTAGTTTTTTTTAATAAACATTACATCTAGACAGAAGTTTGGGTACAAAACACGAACCAAGCATTTCACAACTCGAAATGAACGGTACAAACTAAGCCGAGTTCAATAATGACATCATTTGCTTATCAGTTGACCATTACCGAAAATCGAACACCACATTACGCAACGTCCGAAGCAGTCCCTAACTGTCCCGGGACGATATAAAAAATCTTATCGAACACTCTCCACTGAATATTGTCATCGATCGCAATATTTGCTTTGAAAAACACATAAATTCCTTCCATTTACAAAAATAAAAACATTTTCCACTCTTATCGGGTTCGATTTTAAAAAGTGCGTCACCGGTAGCTAAGTTGGTACACGGTTTTTGTCCTCGATTCCCTTTTTTCCGGGGGGGAATTTCTTTTGGCAATTTAGAAGCAAGTAGATAATAAAAGGGCTCTAACTGCTTCAATCGCACCCTAATGAAAACTTGAAAACTCTACATTTCTGTATCAATAATTTATACTTCAGAGACAAATGCGTGTAATTGATACGATTTTTGCACACAATAATTACGATATTTTTTTACCTGTAAATTTTTATGTACCTATATATAAATTTATAATCGTAATGGAATCTATGAGCTTAACTTACACCCACTACTAGATGTATATATTAAAAAAAAGCATATTTGTGACAGAGATATGTATATATCAATACAAAAGTTTAAACTACCACTAACAATTTTCACATAGATTAATACTTTTTTAAATAAAATCAAAATTATTTTTACCTGACATTTCAACAAAAGCGTGTTATGTATTAATTTAAATGTTGTTATAAAAAATAAATCGTACATAAAATATTAAATTTTCTACCACAATTGCAATCCTGTGGCGTGACCAGGATCTTAATAATTTTGTTTTGTAGTAAACTGTAGTATACAGATTTTTAATTAGCTAAAAAATAGCAACGGATACACGATCTGCGTATAGTGTTACACAGTTACTGCCATTCTTAAGTAAAAGTACAAATTATATTTGAGGTCGGCATTTTTACTCCTGAGAGCCGAAATGAAATACATCATTTGTATCACTTTCTTTAAGCATTACTTGAAGAAACTTTTGAAGTAAAAAGTGGCAATACATGTATATGTATATAAGTGAGTGCTACAAAACATGAAACGTAAATTAAAAAACGTATGTCAGGATTGTGAGAGTTCAACACGTCACATCATGTTCATCTCAGACTAGCACTTGACCCACTTCTATGCAATTCTGGACAAATCGAAAATCGATGTGCCAACGACCCCGCCAGCCAGGACGCGCGCTGACAACTCCCGCGCTTATTCTGAATATTTTAAATATCCAATCCATAATACGTATTCACATGTTTTGTTAGTAAAATCATAAAAATATAAATTAATGAAGAAAACCTGTCGATCAAGGTTCACCTTTGATTTCGAAATGTAGAATATTGTAATTGTAAATTATTAATTTAATTATCAAAATTTTTCAAGATATTGTAAATAGTAAGCAATATGTTTATAATTAAGTATTTGGAGTATGTATTATTAACGGTTCACAGTTTCCGGTTGTGAGTATTTTTTTACATGGCTTATCAAATGCAAAAGGTAACAAGCTAAACAAATTTTGAAATTTTAAATTTTGGCGTTAAATAAGAATAAAAACTTAACTTTTGTTTTCTAACTGGGTTTTTTAGTTTAAATTATTTATGAACATTTCATAATAGAGGAACTGCTATATTATTACACTGTATAAAACATTTCTTCATTGAATACATTTTTATATACATGCTCGATGGTAAAAAGTGGTCACAAGGTCTCGTCATTTTAATGTATTATCTTAATGTGTATTTTTACTCGCAATAAAAATATTGTAATACTATATTTACTTCAATTATTTATATCAGAAGTTATGTTAGTTGTTTAGGAGCGAAACATGTTTCTCTATCCTCACTTTTTCCATTTCAGTGTCATCTGCTCAAATGTTTTCTAGAAAAGACAGCTGCATAGCGATAACAGTATAAACTGTGCCTGTTTTGTGCGCCGCTGTAATTATTACTTATAGTGTACAATCAAGAGTAATCTATCTATCTATCTATCTACATAGACAAATAGTTTTAACTATTTCGAGAGAGCGGTGGTCGTGTTTTTTCTAACCGGCGGTTATTCCCCCCGTCCACGTGGTGGTCACTAATTGCTCAGCTGGGACGCCCCACCAAATGTGAGTTTACTATTTCAAGATTAAATAAATATAATATTTGTAGTATTAAGCATTTTATAAGATTCTAAATAGCACTGTATGTTTCATTTATTACGCTCGCGGTCGCCATAATCGTAAATTTAGGCAAGCATTTGTAGGTCTGTGAAATAATTATTTGTATAATAATTATTTCAGGATTTTAAAGTGTAGAAGAGAGTAAGAATACTAACACTTCTATTTTAATATCGTAAATAAATTTGTAGAAATTCTTGTGTTCTTGTGATATTGTATTTGCTAATTGTTACATCAACATTATCTTGAAACCCTCAATGTGGTACACGTAAAACCAATTGAACTAAGTAGATATATGATCGCACCATTATAAGTGCCATAGAAATACAGGTTGAAGTAAGTTGTAAGAAGAGTTTTTTTCCATGAAATTCTAACCACCATAAAAATAAAATTTATCTATTATACTAAAAACATTAACAATAGAAGTACCTAGCTAGTGAAAAACAATACGTAATGGAGTTTTATATAAAAACTTTTCGTCTCTTACCCGAAATATTTAGAATTTCGGCTAAAATTTTCTCATATAACACAAAAGGTACACCCTCACTGTTGTTACATAATGATCTTCGCAACCACATTTACAATGTTGTAGCAACCGGCAAGAGGTTTGTAAATTTGAAACATGAACGAGAAAATTAACGCGAGTCCGCCATATTGAGATTGTTTCAACTCTGGAATTATGTACAAGTTACGCCACATGTCCTTTCTCGGAATCCGGGAACTTCTCCATGCGTATTCGAATTCCTGTATGGAGTAGAAATACGGCTTTATAGGAGTAAAATCATACTTTCTCCTCGGCGGGCGCGGGGTTCGCCGTACTAATGACCGCGCGGGGCGAGGAATCGCCTACCTATAGGTATCTACACATGCCACGACAACCACACTTTATATTGCGTTTAGCAGGCTGCCTACTCACACTCTTGCTATTGCTACACAGACATGCACACCCGCTCGAGAATGCTTTTTTGTTATCACAACGAACACTATTTTCTTTTGACGGACGGCTATACAAAAGTTACGGTAATAATTCCAGTAGCTTTGCAAGAAACGCGAATGTGTAAAGAGTAGACTTCGTTTCTTTGTTGCTCCCATAGCCTTTACTGTAGCTAAATTTCCTTTCGGTAGAATAAAATAACAATAGGACAGTATTGTGTAAAATGAAGTTAATATTCCTGTTAGGTTTTAGGTGAAACGTAGTATCAATTAATCAATTCTTATCCTAGTTCCATTTAAGCAATCTAAAGCAATATCAGTTATTTCAAATTATTGTCATAGCTGAAATAGTTCTCTCCGTTTATGCAGCGTTGAGTTCCTTGTTTTTTACCGTTAACTATTAACTGTGCGGTCTAGAACCTGGAAGTCTGCAAGCGGCTTACGATTCAGGTGGGAGGGTGCGAATTGTTTAAATAATATTGAATTGTCTTACTTAGGATTAATTAAAAAGGCCCGTCAAAATCTCACAAGTCACGCCGGGGCTTGCATGTGTTACGGCAAAAGGCGGCGATCCCACAAACTGCTGAGTCATGGACCCCGTGTCAAATCTCAATGGACACAAGCTAAACTGGTGTTAAGCACATGTACTGATTACTTATGCTGTGTTGTTTAGTATTTTCAGGACAAGTAACAAGTTAGCCTGCCCCATATATAAAAGCAAAGGTTTTATTTTTTTTTATTTTTATTTTCATATGAGTTATTTCAAGACAACAAATTTAGCTGCTTAAAATTTTAATACGTCTATTAAAAACTGATGACTATACATTATATTCATAATGATGTATTGGTGCAATTTTTGATTAAAATATATTGTATAATTATACTTTATTTATTTAATGACAATTCTTCTTTAATTATTTCAATATTCATTTTACTCCAAAAACATGGTTAATTAATAATGAAGTATAAAACACATACACCGATAGTGTTTCAACTGTAATCTTTAGTATATCTCATGGTACTTATCTACTGAGAAACATTTTTACGTCTGGCTCTTGGCCAACTTTTAAGCTAGATCTTTACAATTGAATTACATCGCCATTTATTCTTAAACGTTGATGACATATCAGTTGACATTTTACGTAACCTTGTATCAAACAGGTCTTTAGTATTTTCGTGATATAGTTTTTAATGTATTTAGTTATTTTTAAACGTTAAATAAAATAATGTAACGTATTTGAGTAACCTATTTTACTTTGTCCATCAAATGTTCGCTTTATAAATAGATTGTTGGTTACAATGTTTTCGTATTACAACTAGCTAAAAATTTTATTCGCTTAGCCTGAGACCAAAAAAAATTAGGAAAGCGTTTCAGAAATAAAACAGAATTCTATGAAATGTCACAAGTACATATATTACAATTACACACGTTCTTCTCGATCACTGGCATATCTGAAAGTATAAATAAACTCTGTGTAGATACTATAATATAATCTATAGAGATCAACCAAAGTCAAGGATCTATGGAACTCCGAATACCGAATCGACTACTAACCGAAACTATCGAATATCAAAAATAAAAACATATCTAAAACCGATAATAGAATCCCATGAATATATTTCGGGCAATTTCGGATAGGGGCAAAGTCTAAATAAAACACACTATGTCAGTTTTACGCCGCCCTAGCCGATACATTAGCCGCGTCGTTTTTATTTTAGACAATTTTTATTATTTAATTTTCTTAAGGCTATTGTTTTTTTCTGTAATTATAATTCCACATAATACCTAGAAGCAAAGTCAAACTTTGTGAAAATATTATAATTTTTTTCCAAGTCGTAAATTATCTAATATCCGTAACCGAAACAATCGGATAATCCGAAATAATTTCATATCCGTAACCGTAACCGGTAAAATATTATTCATATAAACATAACATTCCTAGCCGAAATCAGTTAATGTATCATGTGTCAGTCATATAACAATGTCCGCACAAGTCGTCCGTATCGCGTCATATAAACAACACTACCAGCAACTATACCTGCATGTGTGAGAGTAGATTTTTCAAGTCGATGAAAAAGGAAAATATTCATAAATTATGACACCAGAAAGGGATTCGATATATGTGTACGATGAACTTATAATCGCCACGTTAAAGAACAACTTGTAGGTAAAAGATATTACGGTATAGATAAATATATTAATAACAAGAATGCCTGGTAATAACAGTGCTGAAACCAGTTCTGCACAGAATTAAACTTACTTTGTAATTGCCATTGCTGTTTTAAAAGATGTGTTGAGGAGTTAGATTCTCTGGCTGTTTCATGAAGCAAAAAATGACGTGCATAAGTGTATAGGTATATGAAATATCTAAATTATTAAACGAATTTGAATTTGAAGATTCTTTGTTATTGTTTTAAGCTTTTTTACGCCTTTTTTGCCACGGCATAGAGCTCCGGGGAGACCTCTAATGAAAACTTATTGCACAGTTTACACGTACGCGATAAAAATGATCACAAAAATCGTACTTTTGAGGATCACCACGAATCCAGACAATGTGGGTAGAACATGTAGACATCCTGGTTTCCAACTATTTAGGACTGATGGTGTAGAGGTACCGTCGCTGCATTGTGCAGTGCATATCAGTGTGACCTTAAAGAAAGAGATTATAGTGAGTTTTGGCCCGTATCTTGGTATGAACACCGAGGTAAACGAAATCAGTATTTCTCTGAAATTACTTGGTTGATTAGCATGACTCTTTTTGTTTGCGGATATATACTAGCCAGATAGCAAATGATTATGGTGATCGCCTAATTCAGAATGTGAATAATGTTACTTTATATCTTAACCGCTCATTTTTTCAAACAACATCAGCAACCAATGTTATAATGTAACGTTTTATTGTAACGAACATTAAAAAATGTGTAGCGCATTCTCTGACTCTTAAAATTTTTACATACGATATGATATCCAAATTGTTATTGGAATAACGCATCATCCATCAGGCGCGCAGTCCGTGGGGTGAGCAGATCGTCACGTGGGAACGGGATGAATGAGATGGTTCGAGGAAGTTAGAGCGAGATGAGGATAAAGTTTTAAGAATTTGCATAATCTGCTCGGGTACTTTATCATAGAACCACGTGGCAGTGACTAGTGCAGTCGCGGATTACGCGCGCTGGATTAAATCGGCACATCTCGATGCGAGGTCGTTCAAGTCACGCGTTCGCTTTCCCTGTAACTTAATGCATTATGTCGAAAATCTTTCAATAGCCTCATGTTACTTAATGTTTTGAAAAACTGCTCTGCAATATTATCTAGTGCAGTGCCACAAATATTGAATAACTACTGAAGCAATAACAACAGGCTATAAACATTCGTATACGGTTTACGTCGGATTCATTTGTACCTACTATGGATGTATTCATTGCTATTCTAATAGTTAATATATTTATCTTATAATTTTCCCTGATGAAACTCTTAATAGTCTTGAGATCCTAGTTTGAGACATGTCGTATACTATTATAATGTTCTTTTCGGTGTTATCATTAGTTATAAATGTTAAAAGGTTAACTTTTAGTTGGATCCCCTACAACAAACAAGCGTAATCCGCTGACCGGAATAGAAGCAAGTAACACAATGATCCAAGTTTTATATGAAATGATAAATATTACACCGGCAGTCAGGGCCGTCCAAAAAACGCTTAACTTGTCCGCTACAAAAGGAAAAAGCCAACGTCTTCCGTTCGGTCGGAGCCAGAGAAAAAATCTTCGCGAGGGATCCGAGCCTTCCATTTATCATATTCCATATTCATTTATTCGTCAAGTTCTGGATTCATTTATTCGTCATGTCTTGATTTCGTCTCATTTATTATTAAAAATGAACTGTCCAGAACAGAACGTGAATACGACATTGGCCCCGGGCCACTGTTTCAATCTTACGATAATTTCATGCCGAATTAGGTCAGTGCACAGAAAAAGGAGAGAATTTTACCATTTTTAGAATACAAAAATTAAGCTGAACTGATCATTACACGTCTAATGTTTTGAATTATTGTTGAAGTAGACTTTTTTCTACTTCCTTAAGACTGCAATATTGTAATGTCCAAAAGCATACTGATAATGGACATACACTAACTCACAGATAATTAAAAACCTACCGACGCGAAATGTGAATGATGGATTACGATTTTTGCAACTCAGCGCCCGTGGTCGTTACCTTTTAAATGACTATAATGATGTTATAATACATTTGACGTTAAAAAATGACGCTCCAATTAAAAGTTAAAGATTTTCATACGTATGAATAGATAAAAACTAAATACTGACTTTCAATCAATAGAGACCAAATAGTGAGAAAATTAGTAGGCCGTACTTTGGTTTTTGCATTAATATGTTTCGATAAATATCACAATTAAACTACGCGAAATTTTATGGGTAGTAAAAAGAAATACAATATCTATTGCTGTCAATTTATTATTGCTACATTAAGCCTTTAATTATAACAGATAAAATTTAAACGTCTATATATTATTTCAAACAAATCGATCAATCAGTGTTTGCCAGTCGAAGGAAAACACTCTAATTGGAACATCTCCGACCAATTCTGGAAACTAAATCTAACGTTTTCGTGTTTTTAAGCCATTAATCAAATAGTAAAGTAATAAGAACTGACTTGTCATCCCTAATAGTAACAAGTATTGGACCTTAACCACGGGACTAAATATATAAGCGATGAGCTTACTGTAAGCATGGACGGGCACAAGTTTCCTCATTCGCAATTCGCTATGCATGGTCAGTCAGAGGCTGCGCGATATAGGATATCAGTATTAAATTAAATTACGCACTGGCTTAAGCGCGCTGATATACATAGAAAGCTGGAAAAGAAACAGGTAATATTTTCCATTTAATGATCCATCGAGAGTTTAATATGTATATTTACATGTCAAATAATTGACCAAATATCATTTTTGAGTTACAGTGCCTATTTGTATCCAGTGATAATACAGCGCATATCCCTTTTTTATATTTCTTACATAGATCCCAGGGTCACCGAGTATGGGGCACTGGGTATCTATCTGTCGGACACCGCTCGCGTGATGGATAGCCGGATAGGACACAGGTACCGAGATCGGCGTAACTCAAACGACGATAAACTCACCCATTTTATCATACATTGCAAAATTTTCATGCAATTAATTTCAAAGCAGACGAATTAAAAAAAAGTATTTCAAAATGTAAAAAGTTTATTTTCGTAATTAATAAAAAAAACTTTACATAGTATAAACGTAATTAAAAAATATATAAATGTAAGTACATCTACTGTAATATCCAAACAAAACATTTTAATAAAATAAAATATATAATAAAGAGGAAAGCTTTGTATATTTTGTATGTTTGTAACGAATAAACCCAAAAACTACTGAACCGATTTTAAAAATGCTTTCACCATTAGAATGCTACATTACCCTTGAGTAACATAGGCTATATTTATTACTAGAAAAAATTAGGGATTTTTTCATCGCATACGCTGCGGAAACTATTGTTAAAGTACACCCGTGCCAAGCCGGGGCGCGCCGCTAGTCTTTAATAAAGCACTTGCATCGATAATTATTTTATTATGTGAGTTTTAGAATAATCGATAGTTGATAACGAGAAAAATTACCATGATAATAATTTGTGCCATATCTACTGGTATCCAAAGAAACAATTCAGAGCTCAAAAGAATAATAGTTAGCATAACTCACACCTGGGCTCGGTGCATAGATGTCTTCCCAGAATAAGAATGCTATGAATTACTACGATCGTGCAGGCCGGCAGACATTTGACGCTATTGAAAACATTACTGATATACGAATTTATACAACAATTCTATTATGTACCTATCCGATACTAAATGCAGTAGACTTACAGTAACCGATCGTTTAATTACTTGATTAAACATTATCTAATGAACATAAACAACATAATACTATTTGCCAGTAGACTACGACAAAAACGTGACCCTAATGCGGACGGCAGCAACGCGACGTGTGATGAATGACGTGACGCGGGACATTCTGCTTCTGTTTAAACATTCGCATCAGAGCATGGACCACGGTACAAGCTACGTATTGTTAATTAACAAACGTTGATTGTGTATTTCATATGTGACTGGTGTTATTAAATTTAAACGGGTGGATCTTGAACAGTGTGTGGCCACTGGGTTTTAAGATTCTAACGTAGTGAACTAGGATAGCCGAACTTGTGCAAAAATAATAATTATCTTCCAAAAATGATAAAAATCGAAAACAATAATTACGTGTCAGCACAGACATTACTACTACATATATATGGTTATGGACATATTTTATATTAAACTAGCCAACTACCCTCGATTCGCTTCAGAAAAACTACGACTTACGCTTAGAGATAGCACCTGCATTGTTTTAGATTTTTCTGGTTCCATGAATTAAAATATATTAATTTTGCCTTTTTTTTATTTATGAACAGATTGCAATAAAACGATCTTTAAATATTAAGTGTTGCTTACTGCAATACATTAGTGAAAACAACGAAAACGGTTAAGAAGTTCCTGAGATTAGCGCGCGCAAACGCACAGACAAACATTCCAACACATTCCAAACACACACACACACATTCCAAAACATTCTAACAACTATTGTTCTAGGTACTATGGCGTTTATAAAGGCCCCTAATAATATTTTTTTTCATATATCGTTCATTTACAGAAAGCAATCAGTTAAAATTCAAATACATGTATAGATCTTCTTGTATATTATCCTTTAACTATTAATAACTTGTGAAGTGTAGCGATATTAATCAATCAATTAAAGTATTTTCAATTCAAGTTCTATTAAACGCAGTCCCTTAGATATTTTATTTATTAATAACTTCATGGCAAACAAGATATCTGTAAACGAAAAGTTATATTAAAAAAATTAAAAACTTTGTATAGAAACATACAAAGTTATGACCGAACCTATCATCCAAATCTAAGCAATCTCAACAATAAAAGGGCAGTATTTGTATGGGCTGTCAGTGGTCCATGATACGCCATTTCGCCGAAGTAACAAATGAGCCACATTACAAGTGGCTCGCGTCCCTTCATACGTCACACACGGTTCTTGCCGTCTTTGCAAGAATGATGAAATGTTTCGTCTTGATACCGATAACGGTTGGGTAACTTTATAAAGCAATACAATACAACTACATACTTAATTTTACACGCATTGAGTTATGGTTAAAAAATAAAATATCTCATATCTCCTCTGAACAACTTTTCGGGTGAACAGTGTCAGTAGCACTACCGGTCGAGAGAATAGAAATGCTTGAGCTTCTCGTGGTGTTAGGTAAAGCAAACGCATTGTGTTTTCATGCGTCTAGGTAAACTCTGCCACGTGAGATTTAAATTATTGTTGACAGAATCCAAATCAAAGTCGGATTTCGTAAGATTAACTTCACGGCTGACAGAGACGGTGGCCGTAAGGGCGATGAATGACTTAAATTGAACAATAATGCGATTACATTTAACAATGACCTAAATCCAGGCGTGTTTGCTCGATGCCCGTCATAAAGGCAATCACGAAGTCCAAGGTCAGGGCAAGACACAGCAATGTTTCCACACTGTATCGCGGCTGTCTCCAACCATCAGAGAGCGTCCAAAAAACTGGTATCGGATCTCGGTTGATGGCTCACAGGACCCGCCCCGGGCGCCGCCGCGCCGCCGCGACAGGAACAAATGGCCTCAACGCATCATAATAAATAAAACAATTTGTTGTTAATTAGATTTCGTGAATTTAATTTTCATGTCGGTAATTGGTCGGTGGCCACAAAGAGCCGGCTCTCTATCCGTGATGGATGATCGCCCGGCGCCTTCTCACTATTTGCCTTCGACCGTTCCTCCGTAATTAGACGCTTCGGAAGTTTACTTTCATTATTGCTTATGAACCTATTACTATTTCTAATATAGATTTCATTTCATGCACGCCGTCTTATTATTTGGATGCATGGGAGCTTGAAGCGTCGGATTTCAAGGTGTAACTGAATGACGGTGGTGCCGGAGAGTTATAAATATTCCCACAATGATTGCCAATACATCGTTTCCAAACAAAATCTTTTGTGATAATCTCATGTCAATGTATTTATTAAAACTTCTGTCAATTAAGTAGATGCAAGATAATTACCTAGTCTCTGTTATGAAATAATTTAAGGTAAAGAAGTCTAAAATCATGTCATAATACATTATTGTAGAGTTTAAAAATAAACGATGGAGTAAAGCTTAAACAGACTTGGAGCCGACTGCATGACACAGGTCTTTCCGCGGTAATGATAAGGTGTGAAACATACTCCACAACACTATTTTAATTCAGAACTTTTAGCGACAAATTCAAATCTATGATAAAAATGAAAATGCACACAAAATGGCCGCGATACCATGTACTCGTAGTTTCACAAAGTGAAAAGGAAAACAAAAAACAAATCGAACAATGCTCAGTCTGTACAATAAGTATAGATACAGAACAACCGAGCGTAAACTTTAAAAATAGGGCAAAAAAATCTTGGAAAGTCACGGATGTTTAACTTTCTACCCCTGTTTTATTTTCCCTCTTTCGCAATCTACTGTCCCTTCTTCTTTACTTGTATCAACGAATGATATCCCTTTCGGTTGCAACTGATAACGAACGTTTCTCAAGTATAGAAACATCTTTGACGTGAAAAGTAATTAAACATCAAGTTCTGATAAAAATGTAAGTATACAAAAGCAATTATTATAAGCATACATGAGCTATACAATTAATCCAATCTCTTTTCATTTATAACATAAGCGTATTAGTTCATTGTATAAATTTAATTACTAGTTATACAAAGAACCAACAATTATGTATTAAGTATAACTAAATTATCTTACTTTGTACTAAAGTTTGTTATATACGTAACTTAGAAGTATTCTTACCGAAAATGTGGGTTTCTTTTTGCAAGTTCATCGTAGATCAAGTAGAGTTAGCAAAAAAAGGCGGATCATCTAATAAATTTCGAAATTTTAATTTAACGTTACAAAAAAAAATATTGTTATCGATTGGAAGTTATTTTTTAGAAATGTCTTATAATAACGAAAATATAAATCAATGTTAAAATTTTTGATGAAACTAGCTAGTACCAACATCATAAAAAAAATTGCATTAAAATTTATTGTAAAATATGTAATAAAACATATTTTTTCAATTTTACGATCAGATCCAATTCCAGTGTCCATTGATTACAAACAGACAGACTCTCGCTGTGTTATACAGTTGACAGTATGAGAACATTCCTGTGTTATTTAAGCGTTTTTCAATTTCCATCAAACTTATTTAGAATAGTCAGAACCCTAACAAGAATCTATTGCTAAGTCATACATATAAGTATTTAGCGCACAATGTCACTCGGTCACTACGTAGGAAATTAATGAGTCATGTATAAGATACACATTTTGGTTCTTAACCGCGTAACTTACGGTATTGGTAGGTGATTAAAGTTTTTGTGAACCGTACACTGATGCAAATGTAACGGACCTCGTCACTGCAGAGGGTGATGCTAGCATCACTAAGTGTAATCATTGAATAAATGAAAATCGATACCGTACACAGTATACCTACACCCTCATAGAAATGACTATCAATATCACTGTGTAATTATGTTAATTATGTTTTAGTTTATTAAAGGGTTTTAAAAAATAGACACTTGTGTCGTGTTTTAATTATTAGGTATTATAAAGCATAAAATAAAGTTTGTTACTGTAGATAATTAATTATCTTAAGAAATTAATTCCATAGCGTAACTTTGCCAGAAGTCAATGAAAAAAATGTTTAATATCCGTAGGTAATGGAAACAATCGTGTGAGTACAAAAATGCATATTATAATGACATGTTTTGAATGTTATATGTCTGTAACATATTATGTTATGTTATATAATTGTTGTATTACATGACGTATAATTTGATGAAACTTTATTGACAGCGGACGAATAGCTACTTTCTTGCTTGAGACCAAGGTGAAACTCGGCATGATAGACATCATTTTACTGCGTGTTTTCGATTCAAACCTAGACTGGACGCAGACGACAAATCTGCGTGAAACAGAGTTGAGATACTAACCAATTTTTAAATTTCTCAGTTGCATCTATTCAGAGGTGTTCATAAAAACTCGTGATTATTTATAAAATATCATAAGTTATTCACACACGCTATGCATCTGGCATTTTATTTTAGACGTACATCAAAATGTAACATGTATAGTTCACGTACAACAGTGCTATTGATATACATGACAGGTCTGTATTTGCTTTGAGAATATAGAGAGATGTGTAAAAACAACGATGTATCCGCTCGGTAGACGTCAGAGTCGCGTTGCGACGGGCTTCGGACACGGCGATGACAGAAACGGGCGACAAGCGAGCTCTCCTGTCATACACAGCGTATACTGACATTTTTGTTGTGAGTGTTAAACATCTAAGTTTTTTTTTTCAACATAAAAATTGTAGTAGGAAATGACAAAAATTAAAGCTAAAAAATTATTTTGAGAATATAATGGCAGTAACAGGCACGTAAAACGCGTGACGTGCAAATACGTTATCTACATATATCTGCGTATATCTCGCTTAATTTGTCAAACTTCGAAAATTTCGAACCCTTTGCATCTGTGGTTAGTCAGTGGCATATTTTATGTACTGCATTGTTAATCTTGAATCTCAATATTAATATAACTAATAATTAGTCAGATAATTATGATTATCTGAACAATGGTTTATGGTTAAACTTTTCATAATAATTACTCTTTACGTGATGCTGTTACGTAAATGGTTTATACCATTCATCATGAGTTAATTAATCATAATACTTAACATTGTTATAGTATCACCGCAAATTGGCAGTAGGTAATTTTGATCTGCGACATTTGAGAATTGTACATCATACTATATATACTAAATACGTCCTAACATTTCAAAGTAATTCTGTTACAACAAATACAATATATATAAGGGAATATTTTGTGGTATTTTCTGTTTTCACACTTTGCTAGAATCTGTAAACAATGTGTTACAAAGGAAGTTTTTATTGTAACAAATAATAGGATTCATATTCACAGTTGGATCGTTTCCGGATACTTTAGTTTCCCTCACGCATTGTACGTTACAGTTGGAGAACTTTTACGTACGTATATATGCTGAGTTTGATAAATACCTATGTATATATATCTAACTTCGTTCTTTTTTATGTTACAAAATAACCATCGTTTATCCTAAGAGTTTGGTAAAAGTGAAAGTGCAAAATGGAATGCAGACCGCTTAGTTTAAGAGACCACGCTAATATACCCAGTCTTAAACACTAAGACTAATTTGAAATCGGTCATACAATATTTATAGCTATTTATATTTCGTGGGGTTTGAGATGGAAATCGTCATAAATATCGCTGACAAACATAACGTTAAACAAAGTGCAAACTTATTTCGCAGCAGAAAGAGGACTGGCGATTACACCATACGGGATGGACCATATGAAGCTTACATTGGTTACACGCTTCAGACATAAAAATATACTATATCACACGCGATTTACTTCGAAGGTACTAGAAGGAAAGCTTCAAATTTGGATACAGATAGTTTGAATTCAATAACGAACACACATAAATCAATCCAGATTTGTCTTTGAACCATAAATAAGAAAGCTTAAAAAAATATCTTGCTTACACCTTCGTGTTGGTTACAAGAGACAAATATGTTTTTATGACATTAATATGCATAGTAATATTAATAGCATAAGAATAAAGAAAATGCAAGAAAATTGACAACTTTACTCTGAAATGACTGATCCTAAAATTTTGAAATATACACATAATACCGTTATCCACACTTTGTGGGAAAATTTTAACGAAATATATTTCTGGACACATTTACAATACGGAACGTCGATCCCCATACCACATAAGTCTAATTCGAACTTGACTGGTTGTATTTTACTGCTTATAGGTAGCATCGCTACAGTTGCTTCTGTTACTACATTAAACAATTATAAATTGTAATTTGATTTTTGAATAAGGAAATATAATTTGACACGATCTTTTACTACCTATGTCTAAGCCACTTTAGAATGGTCGATCTAGAAGTTTACGAAGCATTCAAACGGTTAAGAGGCTATCAAAATACGCTTAGATAACAATAACTTAGCCTATCATCGCAAACTAGCTTCATTAAGGGGACAATACATGAGGCATGATGTACGTCCCAACTCTAGCCGTTCCATGCAAGTGTTACCCCATTGAGTGGACTCTACAAACTGGACCAACTTTCCTCTTGAATATTCCACTCGCGCCACGTCCACTTGTTTATGGACATCGTGGCAATTTCAGTCCGGGTTTTGTGGCTGCACAAACTTTCGGAATGACCCGTTACAGTCCCCTTCATAAGATTTACCTACAGAAATTTAATTCACAAGAGACATGTACTCCGTGGAAGAGACGTTTAACTATATAAATTGATGGTCTTCAGTATCTATTTGTTGAAAAAAACACATTAATAACCCTTTACACAGAAGCATTCAATATTTACTTGAGCGGTAAGTAGTAGGTAAGTTGTTTTGTAAATAAAACGAACGGCCGACGTGTCCCCGAAATGGTAATGTTTAAGCTAAGTGAAGACATTTCGGCTCAGTTTTTTAAACGATCACGAATCACGAACAACAAATAACTATTTGATAGATTGTGGTGGCTGTTTCAAGGTATATTATTTCGACACTTAACTAAGATTAGGTCATAAGAGGATAAAATATTTGTAATGACAATGTTTGTTAGGCAAACAGCGGTGGGTCGGGGAGGTCGGGGTGTAGTTGTCCATGGCATCGGCGTTGTTCGACAAAGGGCGGTAACTGCAAGTCACTCATATCAATATCAGGCGAGACCCCGAGGCATCGTCGGGTTTTGTTTTACAACTTTTTGCGTAGCTTGCAACGATAAACAATATCTCAGTTTACTAAAATTTTATGTTACAAGTTGTTTGCTAGTTTGTTCTCTTGTTTGTTGTTATATTTTACATAATATCCATATGTTTAAAATTTTTACAAACATTGTGAAAAATGTATTTGCTTTATAACAAATCAACAAGTTTTAGATTCATATTCAAAATCATTTAATCATATGGGTATTTTGTAAATACACTTATGCAAATATTTTTTTACTCTACTATTGTTTCGAAAATATGCTTCACTGTTGAGGAGCAGTATGGACAAAAGAAACTCCTCAGCACATCTTTTAAATCAACATATGACAGTTACAAAATAAATTTTAACCTGCTCAGAATCGATTTCAGCACTATTATTTCCAGATGTCTATAAATATATATCCATTTCGATCATTAGAAATCCTCCATCCATCGTTGAGTCCAAACTGTTAGTGGTCGCTGGGCTCTAAACGATCCAGCTTAGTGCCGACGATACTCGTGCATGAAAGTAGAGTTATTATCTGCCTGTCTAGATTATCCTTTTAATCGTGATCGAGTGTTTCGGTTGCCATGACAAAGAGCCGATAAAGGCGGGTTGCCTGCTACCTTCTTGGCCGTAAATACATCGGAAATTACTCTGGTACGGATGTCGATGAGCGACGATGACCGGTCCACACATTAGACAGGTAGAAATATATGTCAGAGACAGTTATTAGTATACAGAGCGCAGCACCTGAGCCGTCACAGTGTATTTGAGTCTAGCTAAAGGGTAGGGGCTATGGCGGGCCCGACTTGTACTTCAACCGTGCTGGAGACTAATGCCTCCGACAGATATATAAAGTTAATAACGGGTGATCGACTTAAATATAGTCATAAAAACGGAACCAATGAATCAACGAAAAAAGTCTAGTCAGATGATATTGCATACCAATGCCTGTATAGACATCCGCTTCGCTGTATCGGGGAGCTTCGGGTTGTTTCTTTTAATCTACCCGTGTGTGAATGAAGCTAATGACGAGCCGCGGTGCGCAAGCGCATGTACCTTTCTAACGGTCGCGCTCATTCATCAGAGCTGTCAGCGACATCTATTGACAGTTGACTTCTGTGTCACGTCCGCTAAATAGTTTCTTGCTGTCTCAATATTATGGTTATACAGTCGTTCAGTAACATGGATTTAAATATACGTAAAATAAGTATATCGTGACTTGCCATACACCAAATATATTTATATCTTTAAGTATTATTATATTAAGTAGGTATATTTGTAAGTTTTCGTATTACGTTACTTAAATAAATATGATCTAATCAAAAACAACTTCCTTACGTTCTTTTGCTACTTACTATTGAATACAATGCATTAAAAAGGAGAGGAATAAAATATCTAATCTGATCTTCCGATATATAATCTTGAGCAAACTTAGTCATTCCTATACTCTGATGTTTGCCGCCTCGTCGTCACAATAGTTGGTGATAAGAATACTTAAGAAAAATAAAACATTATAATATCATCAGTCATTGCGCCGACCCCCACGGTGGGCAGGTCAGCGGCTCAAGAAAAAACTTCACAATTCCGAGCCGAATTCAAATGAAGAATGATTCATTTATGAAAATGAAATGACAGAATGAATAGATGTGGAGAAACGAACATAAAGGCGTCGGCGGCTACCGGCCACCGCTTCGAGCCACGTGCTTTATTGTAACTATTGGGGTTTAAATACAAACCAAAATAAAAAGCACAGGCTCTCCCACGCTCAAAGAATTAAAAAAAAAACATTCCCCTTAGCCACATACAATTTGTTCGACATTTAAAACAGTGACCTTATCTTTAAAAAATGGCAATTACTTGCTACCCTCGACTCGGGTTCTTGTCAGACAGCGACCACGAGTTAGTAAACTCCACCAAACACTAAGAAAGAAGGAATGGGCAATGAAATTAAAAATATGTCTTAAGGGCAATTAGCTTTAACTTTTACAGTAAGTGCCCTATCTACGCGGTCCGCTCCCTCGCGCTTTTCAATTGTGGGGAACGGACCAGCTTTACAATTGAAGTAAATTTTATGAACTCCTTTCAGAATTCTACCAGAGTTGACTTACCCCTTCCGTCTAATATTATTTCACGATTAACGATGGTAGTGTTCAAAATGAAAAAAAATCTATTAAGTATTTTCAATATCTTGAAGATATTATATAATGAATATAATGAACAGTCATAATAAAAATATCTTTGATTACAAAAAGTTACATGAGCACTCTATTGGTAACTGTTTGTTGACAAACTTGCTGACGTACGAAACGACATATTAAAAGTTCATAACAACGCAAGGACCAAATTAGGTAAAAATTCTTAAAGCCGCTTTCTTAAACGCATTGACGAAGTGTTTAACAATAAATTTCCATTTAAAAAGCCACAAGCCGAGCGGGAGGAAGAAGGGGGCCAGTTTCCGGCGCTTTTTTCCTTCATTTCCTACGGGCCGCGTAGGGCGAACCGCCCTACTGCCGAATTAAAATGTTTGCCGTTTTATACACATAATTAGATTCAGAAAAATCTCAACTCCAAATTTATGCTTCTATGTCTGAAATAGTAACTCAAATTATTGTTTTCCATTACTGATGATTCCTTCGAAACTTTCTTAGGAGTAGATCACCTGCATCTTATTAATAGTTTGTCATCTCACAAAATAAGGGATAAATATGAGAGCCTAGTTCTCCATACTAGTCGAGGGTGAATTGGCAGTCATCACACTTGCAAATAATAAATAGGTTCATACGCACATAATTTGAAAATTAAATTAAAAAACTTAATCAAATTATTTTATTTAAGAACATTTTTACCACTAGACTATCGCTGCTCTAGTAATATCTATTAGTCGTCAATTCTTACATGAGTATATATTACTTCCCTACAATTCCTTGAAATAGCTAAAATTCTAAAATTGATCTTTAATGCGCTAATATTTCATGTTTAAAATATATTGTATCAGTATTGATAGGAGTTTCAAGAAATGTATCTACTACAGACATAAAAAGTCTCCATCATAACGGAAAGGCTCCTGGTCTTTCTCATACATACATATCATATATCTTTCGAAAGCTTGGTTAAAAATCATTGTAATTCATTTACGTATCCTCTATACGGTATTGTTATATTTAATTCAAAATGAATTGTAAATAAATTCAAAATAAAATGTTAATTCATTCTAAATAAAAAAATCTTATGCACGATTCTTCTCATTTTACTAGAAACGATTTGACAGTAGTTAATACAATTATTAGCTGATATTTAACTACAGATGTTAAAACATTGTAATAATAAATCATCGTAGCAGTGTGCCTAATACAATCGGAAAAATAGAGTTTCAATTAACATTTGATCAAGGCAAAAAAGATAGGATGTTAATAATAATACGTGGGGCACATAGAAAGTTTTACGACACTAAAAAACAATTTTTCTATGGTTTTTTTTTCATTAGTAAATCTTTTCAGAGAAGTCTCCACCAGAATCTATACGAATTTTCATGCATATTCATAATCTACTCGAACTCGAACGCTACTGGCGCAATTCCCAGCAATAACACCTTAATTTTCTTTGAGGTATTTTTTTTTTGGGTATATAAAAGTTACGTAGTGTTAAATCATGTCTGAAAGGTGGATGACTCAAAAATTTGCTGTCCTTTGCTGCAAGTCCCTCATTCCGAACGCAGAGTTTTCGGACGCAGTGTCATGGTAAAATAGCAGCCAATCAATTCCCGTGATAGGTCGTTTATTGCTTATAACTTTCAAGACATCTAGCAAGCATTTGTTTTACTATACCATTTGGCATTGACGCTTTTTCAATTTCAATAAATTGTAAAAGCGTCAATATTCCAATAAACTTGTCAATAAACAGGTCAGTTTGAAAGTGGAATGTTTGTATTTTTTAATTGTACATAAATTACAACTGACTTATATCTTTTATGTAAAAACTTATTTTCACAAAAAAAATATGCGTGACACGGTAACAAGGAAAGCTCACACACTCGCATCCCTGCACTAGGATTTTATTTGAAATTTGATACAAAATAAACGAATAAAAAATAAACAATTAAAACTAAAACATCATGCAACAAAGTTCAAAATTTTCAAAGTTTAATTTTTAGTGGATCACTAATGTAGACTCCTATTAATACCATCTTATAACAATGGATCATCATTTCTTAGTGTAAAATACATTCCCAAGAATAATAACACCTAGTAATTTACACGACATAAACCTCTAGGCGTGTCTTTTGGAATAATCCAAAGCATAGAAAAGCATACTGAACCATGAATATCGGCGGATAATAATTAAAAGAAGCGATAATGTCCCCAACGCGGTGAAAAACGAGCTCGCCATCCTTTTTATTTGATAAATAAAATTTATTCCCTGACGGTATGCCCTCCTTATTTCTTAGTGAGTTCTAGCGCTGTTTGTATTAGATGGTACTTGCTGAGGATGACGGATTTTCGCACTGGCAGATATTAGTTATTACATAGTTGGTTATTTAATCATTTCTTACATGAAAATCTTGTCAAATAATATATGTAGTTGTTATACTATAATTAAATACAAGCTGACCCTAAAGACGTTATACTGTACTTATATTTCAATATTCTGTAGTTATTTTTAAATAAGTAAAGTTTATTAAAATAATATCTGTTCATAACGAGTAAAGTTTGGAACCTGTGACTCGATAAAACAAACATAATGTGAATGTCAACGATTATAAAATATGTAGTAGATGTTTTTATAAGCTAGATATTTTTTAATCTACTGCAGAACAAGAAAAGATATTTAGTAATTTAACTCAATGTTCTTAAAACCAAAAAAACAAATGAAGTTGTTGCTTGCCCTGAGTTTTTAAATCGAATGACTTCCAGCGACATCTATTGATAGTTAGGAGAATGATTTCTATGTCTGAATCTTATTATTTACTTGTAAGAAAAAGGGATACTTGATACTAAGTACTATAAACAAGAGTAAAAAATGATTGCAATAAAGGAATAAACTAAACGGACACTAAACAGTATAGAGACAACTGATGTGTGTCTTTACAATCTGAAAACTACTTATATTACGTGGGTTTGTATTCTATCTACGATGTAGAATCAACTTGATTTTTAGTACTTTATTTGGCTATTTCCCTTGGTTCTAATGTAGGTATTTTAATTATTCTAGTACCTGTACATTTTCGAATTCTGACCGCATCTTGTACAGTCATTGTGCATCGTCTTCGTAGTATTTCGCCCCCAACTATTAACCTCCCCCCAAGTCTCGTGGGATCGCAATCGGGACGCTTTTACTGCGCACTAAATATTCTCCCGGCGACAATTGCGATTATGAAAAGTGCACCGTTATTTATATCGGCCGTTTATTTTTTGTCGCCCCTTTCAAGGGCAATTAAATACCACCAGTCTTAAGCGCTTTGCATATTCCAAGAGTTTATTATCGCCGCCCTCATATAGATAGCAAAGGTCGCAGTTAACAATGATTGTACCAAAAATATGTTGATTCTCTAAAACGCTTACTGACGTACAAGAACAAGGAATTAAAAAACACCTATTTATGAAATAGTTCTCGAGACTTAATTCTTTAAATAGATTGTAAAATATATTGATTTAACGCATCTGTTGTCAGTATTGGGCTCGGGGGCCCAAAGCAAGAACAAATATTACGAGAATTCATCGATGATACTCCTAGTATTACGACTCTTCTTAACAAAAAAAGAGTTTCAAGAAAAAAATCACATTATAAAAAGTGTTCGTGTAATATATCGATAGATATACCTACTTGTTGATTAGAGTATTTCTACAAAGAAACATAAAGCATATTAAATGTATACAATCTTACCATTCAGTTAAAATTAAAGTTCTAGGTATTATCTGCTTATGAAAGACAAACAATTACAGTAATACAATAGTAACTTCATAAATGACTGTACTTGACAGCTTTAAAACTTCGTCTCGTTTTATGTCTATTAAATAAATTAAAAACCAATCAATAATTATACTTATTTGGAAAGTCGATAAAGTAAAATTTTTCACGAATCTAAAATATTAACACATGACATAGCTAAGCTTATTCCAAAGCCCTAAATTGAATTTGATTGGTTTCTACCAAGTCTCTACCAACAAGTTTACGTACAATGGCATAGAATTACAAACTTAGGCTATATGGACTGCCATAAGTATATAAAACCATAAAGTATTACAGAATTTATTATAAACGGAACAGCTCTCAAACGCTTTAAACGATTGACGATTTAAAATTATTCAGATAAAAATCACAATTTCTATTTTTTTTTTAATTTTAGTGGTTTAACAAATCATAATCCATATTGTCCCAGTGCTGGGCTCGAGTCTCCTCGGACAATAAGAGCGATTAAGGCCATAGTACGCCAAGCTGGTCAAATGCAGGTTAGCAGAATCCACATACCTTTGATAACATTATGAAGAACTCTCAAGTATGCAAGTTTCTTCACAATATCTTCCTTCACTGAAGTCAATGATAGCCAATAATAACCAACATATAACCACAAGGCTACTACTGCTCTAATAATAATCAATCTAATAAAGTCACGTACTTTATATATACATATAACGAAGCGTCTCTGAACTAAGATCTCAAAACACACCTGAACAAACTTTATCCAAGGTATAAAGTGAGTATATGTGGCTAAACCCTGCTGCAATAGTGCCGTTCAATCACCATTTATGTGAAGTCGAAGTTAAACGAAACGACAATCTAAAAGTTAACGTAGCATATTCACCTGTATCTCTGCAATTAAGTTATTTCACAATTTTTACCAAGGTAAGAAAATATTTACAAATTAGAATGCATTCTCGTAAAATCAAGAAGGTTATTTTACACCTATATCGATTTATTTTTTCAATTATTTCTGCATTATGATAGAGATCAATAAGCTATAACAAATTTGCAATTTGCTTCGTTTCTACTCCGCTTCAGTAGGTATTGGGCCTACCGTACTCAAAATCAAGCACAGGTATGGCATAAAATCTACACTGCATGTAGATCGATTTTGTTTATCTAACTAGTCGATAAAAGAGCAGACAAGCCACCTGATGATACGTGATCACCATCACCCTTAATCTTCAGTAACACCAAAATCATCAGCGAAGTATTGCCGACCGAAAAGGAAGCGGGGAACCTTCTTTATTACTGGTTCTCTGACACTGCGACCGTAACATATTTGTAACATTTCACGGTCGATTTTACGAGGATGGTAGCTAGCCAATCGGACAAAGTACCCTCCTACCATGGAAGTACCATCGGGACTAACCTGGTTGTTAAAGAGCCCAATGACCTCTGACAGCAGGAACCGTTTACTCTATGGCAACGAGGCTATCCTCGTCTGTTTCAGCAGAGTGTACCACGAGCAGGGGAATTTGTTTAGCACTCAAGGATGGATCGAACCCCTTACAAGATAAGATGGATGTTTATATTGTAGTTACTGTGGTTTTACGCCGATTTTTTGGTAAAATATGTCGAAATTTCCTTTGTTTAACTTATTTCAATCCTAGTTACATTCATTTCTACGAAAATAAACCGATATAGGTACTTATTACATAGATGGATCACCCATAGTTGCTGGAAATAATGAATGCTATGATAAGTTATCTTATATTATTAACCATAAACAAATCTCAACCTATCTTCCTACATATATAGCGACTTTTTTATCTATTAACGAGACAGCTCAAAATCGATCATGTCGCTACGGATTTATATATTTCCGATTAGCTGTATCGGGGCCTGTTTGATATTGTCGCATCAATTATAAGCATGGATTACCGAGAGACAGATCTAAGACGGTTCAATTACTATACCAGGCGGGGAGCGACGCCCGTAGCTTTCTTTCAAAGAAAAGCTGTAGATGCAACTGAAATGTTATCGAAAACAATACAATGCTTAGAAACAATATAAATACATCACAATGTAGACAGGGTCATACTTATGCGACTACTAGCATCTCGTATCAAACTGAAATATGAAGCATTATCTTACTATTACGATTAAGGTGATTAATTCAATATAGCCGAAGAAATTATTATATTAAATTGTAATTATGATTTACCTTGTATTTTGATCAAAATGCGGTTCGCGACTGTAAAAATGTTATATTTCTACCTATTAGCCTTTTCAAATCCACATCAACTCAAGTCCAAGGCAATGTATAATGTTATATTTACTGAATTAAATTTAATAATTATTTATTTTAATGAAAAAAATAATAATAATTTAGGCTATTTTACTACTATGATGTAATCACCCCTCGAGTTGTATTAATGATTTTGATGATTATTATTCAACATTAACACATGACGTAAATCTCAGCCAGTCATATTTTTCACAAAACGTAAGTTTTGAATTTCGCGGATGTTATCGAAGGAATCACATTTTTTATCCTATATCCAAGCTCTGCCTGACAGAGGTCATCTTAATGATTAAGTTGCCCTAAAAATTCTATGAAATCTGATATTGACAGTTTATCTTTTAATTAATTGAATACAGAAGTTAAGACGCAGTTAATAAGCGTAGATACGCAGTGTAAGTACGCAATATACATAGGAATCAAATAATTTACAACACCTAGCACTATAGTAGTAATTAAAAAAACTAAAAAAACACGCTTTTATTGCTAATTGAACTAAAAAGTAGAAAATAATTTTTAATTACAAAGAGTCTTTATTACAGTAGTAGAAGGTCGGACAATCAATCATAATTAATTACCTCAAATAAACATTATAATAAAATTTAAGTTATTAACAAAATAATTCAAATCAAAGTAAAAAGCGGGGGGGTGCATTTTACTTCATTTTTATAACTTTTCTCTCATAGATAGTTGCCAATAGAATGATTGTGTCATATTTAATATATCGAGCACCCCACGCTTTTTACTTTGATTTGAATTATTTTGTTAATAACTTAAATTTTATTATAATGTTTATTTGAGGTAATTAATTATGATTGATTGTCCGACCTTCTACTACTGTAATAAAGACTCTTTGTAATTAAAAATTATTTTCTACTTTTTAGTTCAATTAGCAATAAAAGCGTGTTTTTTTAGTTTTTTTAAACTATTATTTATTTTCCAGATTTTAGTTCAATTAGCAATAAAAGCGTGTTTTTTTAGTTTTTTTAAACTATTATTTATTTTAAACTATTATTTATTTTAATTCATTTTCGTTGATTGTACTTTTATCAATAAAATTATTAATTAAAAGATTTTGATCACGATAAATATCTTATTTACTTGTCGAATTTTGTTCTGTAAAATAATTTCAAAATTTATGTTCTGATTATTTTATTGTAATTAATAAGAAGCTTTTATAAATCACGGTTATTATATAACATCTTATATGAATATTAAATAGAGTAACTTGCGTTTATGAGACTTATTAGTACCCACGCATGTGTAAGGAATAAACAAGGTTAAAATGCAACTATCCTAAAGACATTTTGGTCCCCGTTGAGCAATACCGCGTCCCCGAGCAAGTTCGAAAGAGTAAGTCGTAGACTCCAGAAATCAGTAAGAGTAACTCTGACTGGAAGTGCAGGCATGCGCAGATCGCGCGCTAGCTCTATCTTTCTCACTCTCCTACAGAGGATCTAAAAAAGAATTTATGAATCCTGACCGTCCTAATAAGGATAATGGGAAACTGTTATCAAATTATTGCATTGTCATCGGCCTTTGATATGTGTGCAAAGTTTCAAGTTGATCAGACTTTTAGAAACCAGTGAAAATTAAGCTCAAAGATTCCGTTACATACATACATACATAGATACAACCCGAGCTAATAAAAGCGTATTAAAAATGACAATTATTTAAATCATGCGTACCTCAAATAACATAATTACTAATACTGAAATTACATTACTTTTTGTTTCATTTTAGTTGCATACAATACCTGGCGACAATTTTAATAAGTTATATGGTGAAAATTTTGGACGTGATCCGTACATTTAAGTCGTAAAATCATGCATACATGCATGCATGTAGTAATCTATACATATAATAAAATTTGAACTGTTCGCTTTCTGTACATGAACGATATATGAGGAAAAATATTATTAGGGGTTTTTATTGACGCAATAGAACCCAAAACAAAAGTTGTTAGAGTGTTTGTCGGTTTGTCTGTGCGTTTGTTCGCGCTAATCTCAGAAACGGTATAACCGATTTTGTTCTGTTTTGTTTTCACTAATGTATTGCAGTAAGCATCACTTAATACTTAAAGTGTTTCATTGCAATCCGTCCATAAATAAAAAAGTTATAAATTAATTTATAATAATGCAGGTACTATTTCTTAGCGTAAGGCGTAGTTTTTCCAAAGCGAAGGGAGAGCAGTTTGCTAGTGTTATACTAAAACCGTTTACCACCCATGGTATTTTTTTATTTTACTTTAAAACCTACCAATTTAATATTTTCATTTACCTAACCATTTTGTAATGTAATAAATATTGATAAATTTCTATTCAGTAGTAATCATAACATGTCAAGATAGACAGAAATGTAATAACTGCTTTTAGTTTCATCCCAAATCCATTTAGCAGACACAGAAGTTATTAAAAGTTGTCGCACAGCACACGGTGCAAGTTCCAAACAGTTTGACAGCCCGTCCCCAAGGACCCCGGTTCGATTCCGTCAACGCTGAAATTTCATTAATCCCGGTCGCATTAGGATGGTTCACTTTTCGGAATTGCGCTGTTTTCCGACTTCTAAATAATTTATTTCTCAAGGGGTGGATGGTTGTGCGGAGGTTATAATATTTAAAGGTTGCATTTTAAATAAATAGAATGTATTTTGGGAAACGTCGTAAAATACCATTAATGTTAGTGATACAACAGTTGCAGAGCATATGATGTAACATTTGACGTGGTAAGTGACTACTGCAGTCCATGGACGTGGATAAAAATATACACTTTGAAAAAACAGCGCGCAACCATTAAAGTTCATGCCACTGTTACAATAATAATAATATCTGAGTAATTAATATATAAAAATATAATTGTACTGAATTTGGTAACGATAGAAGGAAAACCATGACGATTATAATTTGATTAATAAATATCTGTAGTTGTAAACGGTTTACAGTTTCACTTAGCTTAACAAACTTCAAAAAGAAATAAATTGCAAAATAAAAATAAAAGGATATGTTCGGATATAAAAAGTATATTGGTTTTGTAGACAAATGCTAATATAGCGTAGAATGCGAACACTTACGATTTAAGGTCGATCTATCCCTATCCCCCTAACATTGTTACCGACAAGAAATTGCGGAAAAATTTACTTTTGGCTCTTGAAATATTGAATTTTTACATTTATGCCTTTCACACCTCATAACGTAATATTTCTTACCCAACTTCCTCCCTCGGTAACTTTCTGTTGCAGCGCAACATTCAAAATAAATGTTTGGTGCTTTATCAAGCGGTGCGAGTGTATGGCACGCGCCACCCGTTGCTACACTAGCTTTTTGTATAATTTATACGTGACTTCTTGGTTTTGTTCAAGAGTTTTAGATAGAGAGAGATATTTTTCTATACTTATAATTGTTTCATTGTAATTAGAATCAGGTTTGTAATAATGAAACGTAAAAATGAGCTTTAGTTATTCGGAAAGTGGGCATATCCTGATCAATGAGAATTGCAGTTAAACGCAGACATAAAAGATGCAATCGTTGAGACGTAACAACATTTGTACGATACAGAATGTTGAAACTATTACATTAATTAAAAGTACATTTCCAGTGTCAACATTGTCTCAAAGTCCTATACATTCATTGTTATTACCAACAACTAGGGGAGGGGGAGAAAACAGAACTAGACCTCAAGAGTGGAGGATGTCGTTTCGAATAACTTACGTATCATTGCATATTATACATATCATTATCCACAATTTCTCAAAATACCGATGTTAAAGAAGAGAGAAATAATTTTCCTACTATTAAAGCTCCCTTCTTGGCCATATGTCGGGCCGACACGAGTAATGTGACCACAGCATTTAGTGGGGCATCGAACGCTCTCTAATGGCATCCAACCGCCAACTGCCCACCGCATTAATCCTTTACCGGCTGTTGATTAATTATTTAAACTTGCACGACCCTTTCAACGCGTATCCTTCGCAAATTGTTTACGAGGTAGGTTGTGCACTACTTGGACGAAGACACGGGTACAATTATAATTTCAATCCCTTGCAAAGAACTGATTGTAGATTTGTTTGGTGTTGTTGGAGAATTTGAGTTCTTACGTACCTCTAAATGAAATTTACAGTTGAAAACGAATATTTTGGAAATGTTTATCAACATAATAATATAATTATTAGGTAGGCACGAACTATTCGATGAAATGTGTCTAATAGGAACAGTAGGTACATTAAATTGGAATAGTTCTCATAGTCTAGCTATTCTGAAAACATCTTGAGTTCATTGCTTTTATAGCATAAATGTACAATGGGTGAGCTTAAAGAAACCAAATATTCAAAAACAATTTATAAATATTATAGTTAATTACTAATTCAGTTGTATTAAATAACGCCAAAAGCAGAAAAATGTATAATGTCTTAAATAAAATAGTAACTGACATAATATAACAAAATTATAGTATTTTTCCTAAATAAAAGTAGAGCAGGAAATGTGCTAATTTCAAACGGCCTCCAAATAAGAAAGATTTACTTCACGTAATATCTCAGGTAACATGCATAATGGCAGCAGCTAATAATTCAATAGACGCAAGGGTGGTGATATTATCAAATTAAGTGCGGAAAGCGGACTGTTGACAATGTAAGTGACCCTTAATCCGCAGTAAATCTTCGACCCTGCCTATCCCAAGAGTTGTCCGAGTGCAGAGGGTTACGAGTGAACACCACTTAAACACCATTTATTACCTCCTTGTTGGACAAGGAAGAACAAATTTGGAAGAGTGTAAAAAAGAGTTTGGTATGCAAGGGTAACTTTAGTATGGGTATTTGCTTAACTCACCTATATCTTAGTATACGATAGTAACTAAATTAACTTTGAATTATTTTATTTAGACTTCATGACAGTTCAAGAATTTCTTGAAAATTCGGGAAATTGCAGTTGCAGAAATTATGTTTACTTCAGATTCCAGTTTTTAGGAGCAAAGTAATTCTGTTTATATCTAGATTTGTCTACGTCCAATGCAGTAATGTTCGTTGACGTAAGTAAAAACCTTAGAAAAGAAAGTAGTTGATATAACAGCAACGAATAATGAAAGTCTGAAATCACTGGTCGCTCACGAGAACGCCACGCTCTCCGTCATAATGTGAACATTATACGCGGTACCACTCAAGCTCGCATAATGGAGGTAGTATCTGCACAAAAACTAGTAGATACCGCCTAACGGTAAATCCTATATACCTACTCTAACATCCTACTACTAACTTAAACCTGATCGAAATAGAAAAAAAAAATCACTATGATATGAGAAAATCTGCTCAGGGTCTTACATTCTAGATAAGATAGGAACGAAACATGTGCAAAAATTTTGTTCAGTGGTAGTGGTAAGTATTTTGAATGAGTTGAAACTTGTATTGTAATTATCGCTATTTTTTTTATTTATTTTAATTTTCAAATTGAATTCGAATTTTAAAATGCAAATGAAGCACTTTTTTTAATAGTAAGGACGTAGTAAATATCCTCAGGGGGCCGAGGGCTGACCAAAGGCCATCAAGTTTCTAGTTCATTGAACTGAAAATTATTATTCGGGTCCGGTAACGATACCATATTATATAGGTATCTAAGAGTGTACACCTCTTGCGCATGTTTCTAAATAGGTAGGTATCTGCAATAGCTGTATTTATCTGAAAAGAAAACTTTACAAATTATTACAGATATTTATTAATTACATTAAGATATTATTACAGATTCGTCGGCGCATTCGATATTTTTTTCATATTCGATATAAGTTTACTTTGTTATCGATATTTTTTGTCAAAATATGCTTTTTTTTGTAGTTCATGTATGTACGTCGGTCTTTCCAAATACATATAAAATAAACCATTAAAAGCACTGAACGGATCTGGATGATACTGAGCATATTTATCACTTAATGGCTCATAATATAGAATACTTTTCATTCTAGGTTCCCAGGTCTTGTTCCCGTGGAACAGGAAATAATAGTGACCATTGACACTCTGTTAATTATGAGTGTATATGCATGTATAATTTAACTATTGTCATAGATATATATGTTTCTAAATCATAAAACTAGAAAAACTGATCCATAAAACAATGCGGTGCTATTTGTTAACGTAAGGAGTAAATTTTCTGAAGCGAAGTAAAGGCGGGTTTGTCTTTGTAATATATTGAAGAGTTTGTTTAGTATATGAACAAATTAGAGGGAAATTAAATAATAGTACATGAAACATGGTTGATTAATTCTCAGCACCTTTGTGCTTAGTAAATATTTTTGAAGCCGCTTGCAGTCAATCGTAAAGGATAAATTGCTAGTCTAGGTAAATGATTCATCAACATATAAAGCAATCGTAACGGGTATTTTCCATTTACGATACCACCTTCTAGTTAACTTCATCGGTGAAATATTTTCTGAATCGGCTCGGGTTACCAAGTGGAGGAAGCGAATCTTCTTTCTTGGCCAACAATGTATCCCGCCTGTGATGTTGTCCATAGACAATAGGTAAAAACTATAAATATATACATTCGCTTGGAGAATATATTAGTATATCATGTGACCGAACTAAACGATGGTTGATTTTAAAACGTAGAAGGGGATCTAGGCCAACCGTGCGTAAATAACGGTTTTACTTACTGTTTGATTGACAGTTGGTCCCATCCAATGGCAAAAGCGAAAACTGACGAGCCACGTCAATCAAGCACCACCCAACCTTGCCAAATAAAGATTACGTTTTTATAAAGAATTTTAGTTCTTATTACTAAAATGATAAGAGTCAACCGAAATGCCCTAATTATAATACACACGAGCCCCAAGCACGGAATCGTCACGCGAACGCGATCGCCCCATTATTCGCCGCCCTTTTGTAATTTGAATTTCGAATTCCAATTCGTATTTGTGGTAAAATAAAAAGAACTGTTTCGACACAATGGCGTCAAGGGCGGTACTCTGACATGCGATCAAGTTATTACATTAAAGGAAAGCGCACCCGCGAGCCGCTCACAACCCTGTTATTTAATGATTCCAGGAATACTATACATTAATACCAAACAACATTTAATAACGCGATGATATAAAATATAACTACCAGGTACACAAGGTACCACAGGAACAAATTCTCCTTTATTATCCAAAATATGAAATTTCAAAAAAATTATACTTTCATGTGCAACAATTTCAATTGCAATTCCAGATAGAAATATCCACGACACAGTGAAAAAATATGTGCCAATTAAGCTAATTAAAAATGTATCCTGTTACAGAAAATGGCCTGCCGCGGAGACTACGAACGGCTTATACGAATACCCAACTGCTAGAGTTAGAGAAAGAGTTCCATTTCAATAAATACTTATGTCGGCCGCGAAGGATCGAAATAGCTGCCTCCCTGGACCTTACCGAGAGACAGGTACACAATAATTAAAATATTAAATTGTACTTTTAAACAAACAGGAACTTAAACAATTACAGTTAACAAGTTTTATTCATAAACGGCAAAAATACTGTTCTATTGCTGTTAATTATCATAGAAAACATAATTATAACAAAAATTAACTTTTAATTAAATAATTAATTTACGACAATTATAATTTTCGGCCGTTTGAATATCATACATCAGAATACAGCCACTATGAATTTGAAAACTACTAACATTCATTTACATCTTATTTTCAGGTAAAGGTGTGGTTTCAAAATAGACGCATGAAACATAAAAGACAAACTTTGAGTAAAAGTGAAGATGGAGACGACAAGGACTCGACGACCTCAGAAGGTGGAAAAAGCAAAACTGGACTCGACAAATTTCTCGACGATGACGGACCATTGTCTGGTAAAAAAAGTTGCCAAGGATGTGAATTACCTCCGGGCGCCTTATGCTCCCCGGCTGAAGATTTGCCAGAGCTTTCCTCGCGCACTAGAAATAATAATACTCCGAGTGCTACAAACAATAATAGCTTTGCAAGCGACGGTGCGTCGAGTGTCGCTTCGTCATCTTCTTTAGACAAACTCGCTGAAGAAGATTCCCGAGATGAACATTTACCTACCAATGCAGTCGTCGTAGCGCCGCGAAACTTGGCGAAGCGGATCAAGCAGGAATCAAGAAAGCGCTCACCGTCATTAGATGCCAATGGTTGTAAAGTGTCACCATCTTCGTCTAAAGACGGCCTCGTCGTGGTTGCTGGATTACCCGATGCTGGCAAATTTTCCTCTGTCAATCTGACACCATCTTCAACTCCAGGTACACCTTCAAGCTTACATCAAAGCCCACTTGGTCACTATCCTCGGCCTTCCCCGCCCAACGCGCCAACAAGTCAACCTCATACTCAAGCGGTACCAAACGTTATACCTCCCTACGTTATTAGAGGTAACGCACCTCCAGGTCAATTTGTACCACATCCCGACTTCCGAATGGATTCCAAACAGTTTGTAGGCAAATTAACACAATATCAACAAGGTAATAGGACATATGAACCCTATGGACCAACTTTACAAGGTGCAGATCAACATGCTTACATTCGAAATCAACACGCAAGACAACAAGAAGGATCCCCTTCTGCAAGAACTACGAATGGATCTAGACAAGCTTATCCACATGAAATGTACCAAAATTATGGTTATTCAGCTTACGGAAAAGATCAAGCAGCTTACGGTCACCCCGCATACGAGCAACCTCAAGGATATCCGGGAGAGCACATGGCGTATCCTAACAGCCATTATGGATATCATTATCATGAGAGTGGACAACATGATCACGTTCATGGATATTACAGTGGTGAAAATCAAAAAAATGCTCATGGTAATGAGTACGGAAAGAGTACATACTACGATCCCTCTGCATACGGAGGTCCACAAAGTGGATCAACAACGACACCTGTGTATGGTCCGAGTAGCACACAAGGGTCAGTGGCAGGGGAGACATACAGCGCCAGTGAATGCGCAGATGGTTACGGTTCCTTCCAGCAGTTCTACGAGGCAACACACACCGCTCCGGCAACCGGGGACAATTCCAACTCATCGTCTGATTTCCATTTCCTCAGCAACCTCGCGAACGATTTTGCACCAGAGTATTACACCATTTGAGATAAGGACTTCGCCGAGCAGGCGAGTGATCTGTTCGTGTAATGTTCAAGTGTTGAACATTCGTGACATGTATAAAAACTTATGAACTCATAAATCTAATAAAGGTTACGGTGACAAAGTAACATATATTGCCAGAGGCGACTTCACATCGGTATGTTATCACGTTTTTATTATTTGTACGACTTACATAAGTTATATATATAAAATAGTTAAATATAAGGAACTATGTAACAAAATGTAAATATATACTTCTAGGTTTTACTTTCCGTAGAATAAAACAAATGATTTTACTAATACATACACAAGAATGGATTAGGTGCTCTTAACTTTGGCCACGAAACTAATAAAATATTGTTAAACTGGCACATATTGTCATAAATAAGTATAATGATAATCATGCAATTACATTGTATTGTTATCTTTATAAATACTTGTCTTCATATTAATGTATTAAAGATTATATCACCAAAATGGGTTACAGTCACAGAATATCTGTCACGATTTCTGTGGTCTTGATAGTATGATCTCCAAGACATCAGTACTCTCAAATAGCATATTTATCTGGCTTGAAACGTTTACATATTTTATTATACGTACCTGCAGTTATAATAGTTATTGTAAATTTCGTAATTTCGTGTTTCGCCTCCTATTTATACATAAACACCTTCTCACGTGTTCATAAAAATATATTAACAATTCATTTTAAATTATTAGAAATGATTAACAAAATTAAGGAATAGTCGTTGCCTTATTTAGTTAATATTGTTTTGTGAGTATTAAGACGTAATGTAGATAAATAAACAATAAGATAGTTTAATAAGCGACTACATGTAGATACCAGCGCTATCATTTTGGCCTATAAAATAAAATAATTTGGTGTCGCAATTTAATATTTTTTAACCCTCGCCTCCCTTACCTACCCCGCTTAATAGGTAGGTATAGTTGAGTCAGCGAATTTTTTTTTTTTTCAATCAGGCAATTAATCATATGAGCCACACTATAGTAAACGGTCACCGTGGTCTAAGTGCAATACGGAATGAACTGCAAGTTCTTTTCCAACATTGAAGGACTTTATTTTTTTAAGATCCACATATCATAACATTGTGGAAATCCCCCAAATTCCACAATTTTAGCTTTCGTTGCAAAAACGAACGCGAAAAGCAGGCAATTATCACACGATTTTACAAATTAAGCCAATACAAATGAAACGTCAAACTTTAGTTAGTGGTAGATTATCAATGAATAGTGACACCATGGGGAATAGGACGCACGCGCCATTTTAGGGCATTCTATATCTCTGGATACTTAGGTGTTCTAATCCGTCATAAAGTTTGAAATTATCTACCCGACCAACACGATGTCACGACTGTCACGTAATAGTATCTAACAAGTTTAATACCCTGAGATATAGATCTACTAATCTGGATAGGTATCTGGATAAGGTAAGATATTTAATATTTGTAGCGTACCTACCTGAAACTTCCTCAACCTGGCTTTTCCCGTAGACTTTAACAAATAATGCCTGAACCTTTGCCCGCCAACGAGCCGGTCGCCAATGAACACGAGCAATACCGAAGAAAATCTCTGTTAATCATTTTCTGTAAAATTTATATGTTTTAATGGTACAAAAAGGATTTAACGAACCCCATAGCCCAGTTGGTAGTGACCCTGCCTACCGAACCAGGGTTCCCGAGTTCGATTCCCGGCCGGGGCAGTCATTTATGTGACAGATAAGTGTTTATTCTCGGGTCACGGGTATTTATAGTGTCATACTTGTGTATGTCCATGCCATACGCAATACAAGGATTTCTAGTGCGGGGGTGTAAGTGTGTAAACGTTATTAACGAAAGCTTATGTTGCAGTTTACATGTACCTACTTTGCAACAACAACTCAAAAGAAATGTAGCATTCCAGAAAGTCTAACAATAATTATAACAGGAACAGCATGGAACATCCATAATTTATTTATTCATGGATTAAAATAACACTTAAAAAACATTCACACTCACATCTATGCCCTAGGGTTCTTCGTAATGGCATAGATATGTCATACCTACGTGGTTTCGATCTTAGATAACATTCGGCAATGTTAAACAAATATTTTTACTTACAAATTATAAATTAAATTTTTCTTACAAATACTTTACGATAGTAACTTTCAAATTCTAGCAGTCCTTGCTTAAAAATTGAAATTTGTCTAGTACTCCTTTATTACAAAAAGTATTGCCAGATGTCTAAAATCTAACGTAAAATAAGTAAAGGACACGTTTAAATTCTTTGCTTCCCTCAATATATTACCGCATATTTATCACAACTTACAACTATCTGTAGGTAGTGCTCATTCATACCCGCCTAATGTATGAAATTAAATATATATATATATATATTCATTGTGTTGGCGAATACAAGGACTCTAATTTAAAAAATGAATACAGTATAGGTATTCAGAAACCAAAGGATTGTGTCACATTTTGAAAGACAATATTTTTTCAATCATGCTTATAATTGTATTTTTTATACGAGGTATTTGCCTGTTGCATTACCTTGACAACATTATAAGAGAGCAAAATGAAATAAAAATATGCATGTTTGTATTAGTTTCATAATTATTTTATTATTATAATTTATGTTTCGCACATTCAAAATAAAAGTATAACAAACCAAACAATAGGTTATGCTTGCATATATAGGAGAATCATTCTACAAAGGAGACAAAAGCTGCGAAAGCAGGAAACACCAACAATTTAATGTATGAAAAACAACTTAATGTTACTTTTTTGTCTAAATTTGTCTAAATCAGCAACTGTCCACATTTTTTGACATAGGTTAAATTTCTATTACAAGACAGCATGCGACATTTGGGAAACTTCACACATATTCAATGTAAAAAGTCAAAATGATTACAGTTCCCTTATGTCAGAAGAGGTATATTCTATTTATTCTGGATGGAATTGTTCTTTATTAAATTGGTATATTAGTGCTATCTCTTTTGATAGTATACATTTAACATATCTATATGGAAAATTCCCTCATTGCAAGCACACTTTTCTTCCGAGTAGAATTTCACAAACATGCAGTGCTAAGCAAGTATACCACAAATAAAATTGAAAAAAACTAGTCTTTTTCATAAACCCAACCCGAGTAAAAAAATTTTTTTTTATTGTATGGTATGCATAAGTGTCTCACTGTTGACATAATAGGATTATGATACATTCATTCTACTGACAGAGTTTGACACTGGTCTAATTGTCTCCCACAAATAAGGCTTTGTGATAAAAATTTACTTATTAAAAAAAATACTATCTACCTGTTACAAAAAAAGTGATAAGTGAAAAGTCCAAAGACAAGACTGCAAAGATGATTATACAGACCCGCATACATTGTTATAATTTTGAAATAAAAAACAGATGAAAGTTGAAACTAAACTTGCAATTTATGATCATAATATAGTCAAGAAAATTTTAGGAGTTGCTTGAATTTTGTTTTACATCACAATGGTTTCATTTTAAAATCAAATACCATTTCTAAATCTTGGAAATCCTGAAATTGAGCTAAGGTAAAAATGAAAAGGTTAAAATGCATACATATGGAGTAGTATTAAAATATAGAATAAAGCAAGCAACCAAGTAATAATCAAAAAAGGTTATGTTATGAGGCAGATGCTTTCTGTGCTTGTGTTTGAGCTTGTAACTTCATTTCCATCATCATACATATTGCTTCTCGTACTTTTGTTTTTTCTACACCCATCATTTGAATCTTTTCCATTTGTTCTGTTACAAATTGTACCTTCCTTTTGAAATAATCTTTAGCACCTTCCATATCCTGTAACAAAATGCTAATAATATTTATAATTGAAACAGAAAACCAGCAAAAAATAACTAACATTCATTACAATTAAAGCAAACTAACCATTCACCCTATACTCCAAATGTGTCATATATATTACTTACCACAAAAATAGTTGGATTTGAAATCATTTGTATCAAACCATTACATTCACATACAGAAAATGTATTAATCTAATACTCTCATGACCTTCCTAATCCTCATAGTACTAATACAATAAAATAGACAAGCCACCATGTTCCATACTTACTTTCTGAGCATAATACCCAGTGCCAATATCAATGATAACATTGTCTGTGTCAACTAAAGTGCCTGGGACATACATTGATCCTGTAAGGGGGACTAAAATTGATTTGCCCTTCGTCTTAGGTGTTATTTTCTCTACACTCTCGCCTGATTCAATGAATTTGTTTTGAGCCATTTTGAGTGTTTGCAATGAATCTTGAAATACGTTCAACTCCTGAGAATATAAAAACAATAACTTCATATGACGTTTTCTATGTTTTGGTGTAAAAGAAATAAATAATAAAAATATAAAACTATTCACTTGATCTAATTGCTGCTTAAGCTGGGCCAACTGATGCAAATTTAATTTAGAGAGATCGATTTGATGCATTCCTGGGGCTGGTGCTGTTGAAACGGACGCCATTTTCAAGGAATTTTCGTAGGTTATTGATGATCGTACTCAGGGAGTTACTTTAATTTCATAAAACGGTGTTCTTTACTTCAGCATAATATACATAACCTCAATCTCACTGCTCACCGCCCTGATTCACTCAAAAAAATGCCTCAATTTAATTCTAAATTACACTGACACATCAATGACAATGACAGTGGCATACATACAGAGAAAAGAATAATGCAGATTTAATATAGCAGTACTTTGTGTCAGAGATACCCGTATCTATACAGAGAACTACAATTTGTGTGCATGTGTGTGTGTGTGTGTGTGTATATACACATAAGTATCTTTATAATTTGTACGAGTTAATTCCCCATCGCCATTCCTCCATCAAACAACCCGACGTATGGCGAGTATCTTATGTCGTGTAGATCCCGCCTATGCGAACTACACGGATTACGTAGTCATTTGTTATGCACACTGCGAGGGACTGGAATAGCTTGCCCGCGTCGGTATTCTCTACTACGTATTATATGTATGTGAGAGTGTGCAAGAGAATGAATAGTAGTTTATTAAGTTAATGCAACAGCAATATAGTTTATGTAGTATTTAATTTGTTTTATTGTTTTTAAGTTTTTCAGGAAATATTTTCTATTGTATACAAATTTTAAAGTTTTTAATGATTGCAATATTTAGATGAGACAAATATCTTGAGATTTATATCGATTTCTTTATAAAAATTTATCAATAAGTTTTATATCTCCACCTCCAAAAACAGGTAAGTTTCTTTCATCTTCAACAACTATCTATCTGACACCAGGTCATAATTTTCAAACAGGGAGCTATTTTTCCTTATTTCTGTTCCGTTATTACATGCTTTGGAAAAATGTCCTGGTCTTCCACAAATTAAGCATTTTTTAACAAATTCACCTCGCCTCTTCATAAGTATTTCCATGTTGTATCCTGCTTCCCTTTAATTTTAGATTTCATTCTCTCTACTTCAACAAGTAATCTTGCTACTGTGGCGGCACACAAACATTCACGTATGAATTCACAAACATAAATTCATGCATATTACACAAATAGCCGGTTAGGACATCGCCGTTCAACTCGGCCATCGCATGCCGAGTCTAGCGGAAACGATCCCGGCACGAAGTACCACTATGCACAGTCACACAGTCCTCAGCATAGAGTAACTTATATATAGCCCTCAGTCCACGGTCAGTTGTGCCAAACCCTCTGCTGTGAAACCCGTGTCGTCTTCCGCGCTTACACTTGTATTCGTGTGTGTAATAATTGTGTTCCTGTCCAGTTTGACCTTTCTGTTATGAGCCGTGAATATATTTCTATTTCTCTTACTGTGACTCGTGCTCCTTCTATTTATTTTTTCCCAATTCAACTATGCCTTGTATGTTGGCTATACGTCTATTTCATTAATAAACTATCAGCCAAAGCAATCTGACAAATTACCAAGTCATCATGTTCTTGTTTAGAAGTTACCACTGTGTTTGTATGTCTATAAGTGATTGTATGTCTCAAGCAATAACAATAAAACTTCGGTCATTATGAATTTCTCAGACACTTTTTCTCCAGCTTGTTTTAATTGACAAGCTATCTCTCCAACCTTGACTAGGAACACCAGGAGTTCACCATCCTCAAATTTGCACTGCAGAAACCGTTGTTGCAGCATCATAGTGCTTGTGGGTGAGTTACCTTCATGAATACTGTGTAGCTTCAGCCACATTTCAACCGCCGTTTCACAAGTTAGGACATGAATCATTGCCGCTACACTCAATCTTGACACGATAATTGATTGGGCTTTCACTTCTTCCTTTGGCTACTCTAATACATTTCCATTTTTTTTTCATTCCCATTCACTACAAGGATCACGTCCACACCTCTCAATGTTTTGGCCACCTGGAACTTCCAAACATTCCAGTTCTTTTGTCGCTTCTCCACTTATAATATTTAACGTCACCGCCATTGTGTCATTGAATCTCCCATTGTTTGCTTCTCCAAGCACGTCGGATGTCTTTATCCCCACATGAGCCTAATGTCGTACTTAACCTCCACACGTCCTGCATCAAATACCGCTCCAATATTTTTTTTTCTTTTTCCGCCAACCAACCTCTTTTCCCACCTACACTAAACCTCTCCGTGTAGCGTCCCCATACAATTATGTCTTCTTGCCCTCACCTAAAACAGAATTATGAGTACTAGGCTCATAATCTGTTAGGACTTATAAATAAAACAACTAATTATTTCGAGTGATATAACTCTGTTTTTACAGAAAGCACTCCCGACATCTTTTTTCAGTAACAAACTGGGACATAATCTTAAATAATATTTTTTCAACCAATATTCTATAGCGTTGATAACACAGCTAATTTACAAATTCACTTATTATGTTGCTATTTGCAGCTACAGAATCTTGTGAATTTAAATACAAACAATTACTATAGACAACGTTGGAATGGTTTAGGCATATGATGAGAAGGGACTAAGAGCATATGACCAAAAAAGCGATGACTATGTGGTTGGATATGGAGCGAGAGGAAGGCTCGAGAAACGGTGGATGGATTGTATTAGAAATGATATGAATCAGGTGGGAATGGACAAAAATATGACTAGAAAGCGCGATGAATGGAAGAAAAAGACATACTGCGCCGGCCCTACATAGTGTGAGAAGGTAAGGCAGATGATGATGAACTACTACATATTTTTTTGATATAATTTAAAAATATTTACCCTTCAAATTAATAACACAACTCCCTAAGATGGCTATACTTTTATTATTGAATAGTAATGATTGGAAAATCAGCCAATAAACTTCCTCCATACGAATCACAAATTTCCCGCACAAGCACAAACTTATTAAACGGTCACGAGATATTCAGCTCGCGTATAACATTTCGTTCTGTATAGTTTAAAGAATTAAGGAGGTGGGAAATAACTGGTAAGCTGCGAGGGAGCAGTCGTACTTGTTTGAGCAATTTGTTTGAGCAGTAGAAAAGTAGGATAGTGGTATAGAAGTATGCGAATAATGCAACTGGAATCGGCTTAAGTAATCTGTTCACTCATATCACACTCATTCATTGAGTCTGGACTTCCTAGACTTCGACTTAATACTTCTTTAGATACATAAGACTAGGTGAATTCTTAAATCTGGATCAAGTGCCGCTTAATCTTGTAGTACTTTTTTATCCGCTAACCTGTTCTGATACAATCGACTTACCTCTAGTCTGTGGTCTGTGTGGATCTGTAGGCTGTGGGTCGATTTCTAGAATTGTGCGGTTTAGCTTAGATCTAAGTCCATTGTATTTATTTTTATTAATTATTTAATCACGAATCGAAACCACACTTAAATGAAACAAGAATTTAAATGTGGTTTAAAACAATTGTAAAAACAAAGATTTTTGTATTATCTTGTAATAAGTAAATTAAATATAACCTTTAAAGAAATGTCGGTCACTATAATAGAGTCAATCGAGGATTTCTATAAGTTTGTGAAGTAAGTAAATTAGATTTTTAATATACACCTTGTAGTACTAAGTCTTCTTTCTTATTAAATAATGATATGATTTATTTATTGAGTCATAAGAAAGATGGTTAACAGTTAGGTTAGCCGCCGAGGGTAATGAAAATTTTTCATTTAGTTTGTTATTATGTTTCTTCAAAAGTGTCTGCAACAGTCTTAATCGGAAATTGAAACCAATCAGTAATAATAACTATATTCCAATTTATTTGATGTAATACACCTCATTACATAAGAAAATGATGATAAATTGAATTTGGTGAATCGAAAAGGAAAATTTAAAACTTTGTAATTAATTTTGGTTTATAATCAAAATTGATGTTAAACTGAATTTGATGAACTGAGAAGAAAATATTAAAACTACTTCGTAATTAATTTTGTTTTATAATTGAACTTAACAATCTACACTTATCTTTTCAATAAATGATATACTACACCTGTTATCCAAATTTATCAGTCTAAAATCAAAATTAGATATAATATTAATATAAAACGTCTAGTTGATTATTGCTATAATCAGAAAATATGTATAGGCATATTTTTAAGGCCCAGTTTATACTTTCATTATTATTAGCCATCTAAAAATATTAAGTGAAGTGTTAAAAGTGTTATTGTGACCTTGTAACATACAGTAGCTATGTATGTTCAAAAGTAAAAATAAACAAATATTGTATTTGTTAATATGCAGACATTGTTCTTTGTCTTGCACCTTTTTAGTATTTCTATAAAAAATTGTAGATAATATTCATATTCCAAATTAAATATATGATTTTAAGTAATTTAATTAACAAATTTAGTTTGATTTTCCCATTTAAGTGTCATTATTATATCTAATAGTTTATCTTGTAATTTGTTGATGCAAAGGCGTGTTTAGTCTATTTTTATCTATTCCTGAAAAATTAAAATTAGCTAAACTTTAACCCCTAGTCAATACTAATAAATTAAATAAATTTCCAGATCTCCTACACTATCTACAGTACATTTTGCAGCAGACTGGGCTGCTCAATGTGGACAAGTTACAGAAGTCCTTATAGAACTTTTTAAGATACCAGAAATATTAAACAGTGGTAGTAAATTTGGTGTGTGTGATGCTGAAAAACTATCAGAAATCTCATTGAAATTCAAGGTAATTTACAGACATTCATTCTGGCATACAAATATTAAGTTTTTATAATACAAAAGTGTAAAAGGTCAACCATTAATATTTTTTTTATATGCCTATTTAACCATATTTTGATGATGAAAACAGCCCATAAGTTTCTACTAATATAAACCTAAAGCACTACTACTTTCTTATAAAATCAAATAATGTCTCTTTAGGTTCTCTATCAAATAGTATTTATCACTCATCACTGCATTTAGATCTTGGGTAATTTATTTAATCTATACTAATTATCATACTGTAATAGGACAAGTCTATATGTCTCTAATGACAAGGACACCTGAAATAATAGTGTCAAAACCAGTTCTATGCATGTTTAAACTTTTGTAATTACCATGTGTTGTTTTAAAAGATGTGCTTAGGAGTTTCTTTCGTCGTTTCTTCTCGTCAAGTTAAAACACCTTTTCAAAACAGTACTAGAAGCAAAAAATTACATGCATAAGTGTATTTACAGAATACCTATATGATTAAATGATTTTGAATTAGAATTAAATACATTTTGAAAATGATTACTGGTGGTTTTTCATATGTTATAGTATAATGTAGAATAGATTAAGTCTATGCATAACATATTTAGGTGAACATCAACATTACTTTGTATCCAATAAAGATATGAAATAAGGTAGTATGGGATTTCCATTAGACATTAGGGAATAATCTTTTGGATAGTTTCGTAGCTGTTACAAGAAATAAATACATTGAAGGAAACTGTGAAAGTAATTAAAATACTTTATAGTATATTAAATAAATGTGAAAATGGTAACTAACTAATATTTGTTTATCAAGTAATTTTTTCATGTCATCATATTAAAAACTTAATATTATTGATAATACTAATAAAGAGAAACTTCATTACATTATTTATTGTATAGTTATTAATTTCTTACTAATGTAAAAAAAATAATTTCAGGTTGATTCAGTTCCTACTGTATTACTCTTCAAAAATGGTGCACAAATTGACAGAATAGATGGAGCTGATATAGCACAAATAACAGCCAAAGTAAAAAAACACAGTATTGGTCAAGTAGTTCCAGATACCACAGCCAAGCAACCACTAGAAGAAAGACTGAAAGCACTCATCAATAAGCATAATATCATGGTATTCATGAAAGGAACAAGAGATACTCCTAGGTGTGGATTCAGTCGAACTCTCATACAAATCCTTAATGGAACAGGGTGAGTAAAAGTAACTAAATTAAATTTCAATAAATTACTAGTTATTAAATACAATAAGATTCAAATATATATTTGATTCTTTTAACATGTTACATACAAAAATAACTAATTACTATTTGTAATTTAATTTAAACAATCAGTGCTTTACATTGTTTCTTCTATTATGACTAATAAATTCCCTGAATGATTTCTGTGTTCTCTGATCACAAATGTTTAATTCATTAACATGGAAGAACAATGCATACACATTTATAGTCCTAGATAAGTTTTATGTGACATCCACATACCTGAAAACTAAGACCTAATATCAAACATTCCTTTATATTCTACACATTTATGTTATGGGCATCAGCCGTAAATAAATTCTAGACCTTCTGTTCCTCAAGTTAAGTCCACCATCTATTTACTAAGCAAAAATCATCAATAACAAGGTTCAAAATACTGTTGTTGTTATTTATTGAATTAAATTTTAGAAATGTATTTTTCCAGGGTCCAATATGACACATTTGATATTTTGACAGATGAGGAAGTCCGTCAAGGATTGAAGGAATATTCTGATTGGCCGACATACCCACAGCTCTATGTTAAAGGAGAATTGATTGGGGGATTAGATATAGTTAAAGAGATGCAGGCAAATGGAGAATTAGAATCTGCACTAAACGCCTAAGTAGTCAATACATTTGTGAACTTGCTATGGTTGCGAATAATTTATTAAAATAATCTTTTGGATACAAGATTTGTTTTGAGTTATTATTTCTATAAAACAAGTTATTCTTGTATGTGTTTCTGCCACTTTGTAGCCTCATTACTACATTTGTAACATTGGAAAAAACACTACTATTGAACAATATTTTCTATATAGAAACTATCAGCTCTGAGTATTGTTTTTACTTGACAGCACTGTGCAACTGGCTAATGGCAATATTGACAACAACAGAAAATATAATTTGTTATACCCATAGTTTATATATGTTACATATTAGAGAAAAATGGCTTAGTGATCTATTACAGAGCATATGTAGGTCTCCTCGTAACTAGAACATACTCAACCTCACAGCTCCACTACAGTCAATATATTTTAACGACTGCTATTTGACAATAACAACCATGACTTAACATGCTCTTCAAAGCACGGAAAGGCTCAAGTTCGCGAAGTTTTTACGACAAAATATATTCTTATCGTCTCTGTTATTCTACAGGACGCTTTTGCAATAGTAAGAAATAATTGCCACCATCGAACAAACCGACGTACGGGAATATCTACCGACAGAGTCCAGAGTTGCTTAATTACTCTTAATGTCACGAAATGAGTCGAGCAATCACGGCTTATATTATTAGATTAAAATATTTTAATCTTATTACATAATGTGGTAATTAATGTTACCTGATTTTTAGTAATACAACAATAAACACACCCCCGCACTAGAATTCCCTGTACTGGGTATAACATGGAACATACACAAATGACATTACAAACACTCATGACCCGAGAACAAATTTTTATCTGTCACATAAATGTCTGCCCTGGCCGGAATCTAACCAAGACCCCTCGCTCGGCAGGCGAGGTCTCTACCAACTAGGCAATGTCGTACTTTTAGTGTTCTCAAAGGTCTGCCTACCTACACTAATGAACATTGAAATGACATGAAACTGAATCCAAGCAATAAGAACGATATAAGTTATGTTATGGCCTCTACATAAATCGAAGGGTCCTAAGTAAATTGGTCAATGTAACAATTTAGTATTTTCAGTTTTTTGTGTTAAATGCTTCCTTTCACTGTTGTTAACAACGTGTAATAAAAAAATTACGTATTTATCGGTGGAAGCACTATTTTATGTTGCAGTAAAAGGACTATAGTATAATTTTTTTCTCCGTGCAGTTTGCGTCGTAAAACGTCGGAGCGGTAAAGCGAGTATTTTGCTCTCTCCCCACTCTCGGGCCTTATGGGCGGAATAGCGATGCGCATTATTGTTGTCGATAAGCGTTATCGATAGTGTATTTAGTTTTGTCATTATGTGGGATTGTGATAAAAATGAAAGAAAAATAGGCAAAACAACGTAGTTATTAAAATAAGAATAATAATGATTTAAAATAAATTATTAATTGGGTATGTATGTATTAAAAAACTATTAGTGCAAAAGTTTAGAATGTAACAAGTTATATTAAAAATAAATATAAATACTTATATCTAAGTTTAAATTGAACAGCAAAAAAGATAATAATGATAATAACCGCCGCCGTGCCTTCGATGACTCATTTGTTTTTGTCGATAATGGCGTTGCGCCCGCGCAACATGCTCACCGCCCTAGCGGGCTTATCTATTATGACCCAAACTGCACCGAGAAAAAATTATACTATAATGTAGCACAATTTTTAAAGTATAAAGGCCAAACGGCTATTTGAGACTTATAACCGGGGAAATCCTACGTCTTTGTTTAGTTCGTAGGTCATTTAGTCAGTTGAGTACTTTTACGTCACACGGAACAATGGTTTTGGTGTGTTAGCAACCAAATATTATTAGTGGATAATTGGACTTCAATGGATAATTAATTTTGTGAAACATGAGGTCCAGTTATATTATAATAATTTTTATAGAATGAGAAATAAATCAAATAATACACTTTGGAAAATGATTCATTTGTCACTCTCTCGCACCAGGACAGATTAAAATATACACATAAATATATAAATATACATATTTCGCTTTTAGCTTTACTGTTGCGATTTGGAGCGAATGAGATATTAAATCCCATCTCCTATTTAACAGTACTAATCAGGAGAAGATTTTGTTCCATTACGCTCCTGGAAAAGCAAATTTATTAACGGGTCCTCTTCTCCGGGTCCATGATCCTGGCTACGAGTCGACGATGCTCCGGGGACAGCTTCGACGCCCACTCTGCGATCTCCTCCAGGTCCCAGGGTGATAACCCATCCTGGGAGGAACTTGGGCGTGTCGGAGTTGATGGCCGGTCCAGATGGGCCTGGCTCACCTCGTTGAATCCCTCGACCGGGGGCGAGGCTGCTGCGGCTGAGTTAGTGCTTGCGAGGGGTCGAAGGCCTCGCCATCCCCTCGCGACCCTTCTTCGGGGGCATTCGTCCCACGGCGACATCACCGCGGTCACTCCTATTTGGGGTAATTTGGCAATTTGGGGGTAGTCGTAGTCGGGAAAGGCCGTCTCGTTCCAATGTAAAGCTCGGTCTCTTTCCCTCCACTAGATTCAAGAATTCGGAGAGGGAAAGGAGGTAGATGCAGAGATTGTCACCCGTGTGGAGGTAGCGGAAAACTACCGGCTTCTTGAATGAGGCGCTCCACATATTACAAATGCTTGGCACAGGCTTATATTCGGCTCATCCCCGCTTTGGCTTGGCGGTGGAGAGACTAATATCATGGCTCGATTAGCTGGTTGGCTTACGGTCATCCGATTTGCTGGCGTGGGCTCTGACATTACATCCGTTACATTACATTAGTTTCAAAAATTCTCTAAGCCAGTTAAATTATTTTTTTTTTAACTTTTAGAAGCCAGTTGAGGTTGGGACCATTACGTCACCAAGTAAGACAACGCATAAGTGTCAGTATGACATTATTGCTTAAAATAATTTCTTAATTTACAATTTTTTAAGTAATTTATTTATTTTCACTCATTTATATAAATATGAGTTACTCAAAACTTTTGAAATACATAATATATGTATATGTTAATACCTTATACAAAGTATATAGCCCAAAGTGTCACTTTGGAGTTTTGACTAGTATTTTGAGTAGAATTAAAATACAAAAAATATCAGGTATATGGGCATAATGAAATTAAATTAAAAACTTAATATGTATACAATAAAATCGTGATAGATCAAATAACGAATATATATATCGTAGTAACTAGGCAAATTTTCATAAGCTTCAGATGTAACATATAAAAAATATATCAAATTGAAACTTTGAGAGCCTCTACTCGTAAATTATGATTTTGCACTTTGGACCTTATACATAGGAGCTATCGATCTATTGTTGCCTAATATTATAATAATGAATTATTGACAAATAACAACAAAACTTAGCGTTCTGTTTTCTATCCCACCCACAACAAAGTACTTTCTTATTATAAAACGAATTGTATTGAAGTATAAAACCGTTACGTGTCATCAAGCAAATCAAATCAATTTTATTGCATTTTGACTCCGTCATCACCTCCTGCCAGGAATACATTGATTTACCATTGATCCTATATAGGTACGGTACTCTATGAATGAATGAAATATTGACATTGACATCAATGATTTTTTTGATTGACAATCTAATATTTTGAATGTTTACAATGACAGATCAACGTATACGAGTTAACAAGTTATACAACACATGACTTATCGTACACAAAACAGCAATAAAAATTGTGTGACATATCTATTGCGAAATTATACATATAATAAATTTTAATAACAAGTAATTTGTGGCTTTTATATATAGAACTATATTCTTTTTACACATATATTCCAGTTCTGTTATTTTATATGAGGTTGTAATAAACATGGATGATCCAGCTAGTTTTAATCCAAGTAAGTTTGCCTACGATATTAATCTTTCAATTTATATTGCTATAGAACTGTGTTTATCATCACTTCCTGTTTGGTTCCTTTATTCAGAAATAATGAGCAAGCCAAGAACCGCTGGTGATGGAATGGAATGTGAACTTAACGTGACGGAAACAATTCCAAAACTTGAAAGGAAATCAATTCTGAAGACAAGCTCCAAAGAGGTTTCTGTGCCTGGCCGCCTCGTACAAATCTATCCTGCCAAGATATTCACTGCAGAGAAGAAGAATTCACAGATATATTCAAAGAGCCCTAAGTTTGTACCCTATGAACCTTATCCTGGTGCTGTCAAACCTATGACACCAAAATTAGCTTCTAAGAATTCAAAGAAGTCCAGAAACAATATGGACATCAACATTCTCATATCTCAGATGTCTCAAATGAATACAAATTTAAATGAGTTCAAGCCAAGGTCTAAATTATTATCTACTGGAGATAAATCATTTAAAGAAACTGATAAATCTGTTATGGAGAGTGAAGTACAGAAACAAATAGATGCATTGCAAAAGGAAAATGAAACTTTAAAAGAACAACTGAAGCAACAAGCTCAGGTATGAAACTGTTTTTATGTGTATGTATTAGACAAAAAAGATACAGTTAAAACTTTTATGTTCACTAGAATATATTGGCGTTATCTTAGCTACATCATTTGTATAGTAAAGTAATATAATACTGCACAGTCCTTTTAAGCCCAAAAGTCAAACAGTGCACAAACAATAAGTATTTCAAAAGCTACTTATATCTATGTGTAAACTAAAATAAACCTCCTCTCACATATTTATATACCATTATTCCAATCTCATATTCATTGTAAAGCAAACCAATAACCATCTATTTGACACAACAATGTATATAATGTTTATGCAAAGAAATAAGCACTTTTTAAGTTTATTAAACTAGACTTCACAATCCAGTGAGCACTGTAATTATCTAACAATTTTTTTGTTGTAGGTCAACAAGGAACTAAAAACAATGTTAGTAGCATCTATGGGCGAGGACCTTGAGACTCAAGTGCAGTCATTGAATGAGGACAAGAAACACTTGGCTAATGCACTGCTGAGTTCAGCTCAACATTTGTCAACACACCAAGTACTTGCTTTACTGTTATATATGTTTTATAAGTAGCTTCATTACACCTTTAAGTATGTTTTTAAAAAGGTTGACATTAACTTAGTTGAATTATAAATGAGATTACAGTATTGTATGCCTTTTCGTAGAACAAATTGGCAATTCCATTAAAGTATTTATAAATTTATGTATGTAAACTGCTTTTCCAGGAACAAACAGAATGGTTAGCAGGCCAATGTGAAGTATGGAGGAGTAAATTTCTTGCAAGCAGGTACCATAATTATTCATAATCATATCTTTAATATAAAACAGTGAATTATATCATTTATTTACTATCATTCACAGTTTAATGGTTGAAGAACTAGCAGTATGTAAGAAATTACTAACTGAGAAGACTCTGAACTTGCAACAAGCGATAAAACAATTATTGGATGAAAGATGCAGAGCAAGAGATATGATGCTTTGTACATATAAGAATTTGTACAGTCTACATGAGAATTGGCTTGAAAATATTGCAATTTCTGAATATACTGGCACAACCCAACTTTACAATAGACCTATAGGAAATCTTCACTTCAATGCAACCATGCCACATTCCACTAATATTTTAGATATGGCATCAGTAAATTTAAAACTGTCTGAGAACATTAGCAGCTCTGTTACTAAACAAGACATCATTCATCTGAACAATTTGCCAACCATTACAGAAGGCGAAAAATATGCTGAAAATGTAAGTATAAAAATGCAAATCCTAACAGTGAGTCAATCTGACCTACTATATGATTAGGTTTATATAATTGCCAATATGAATAACTGAGCAAAAGCAAAAGGATACTAAAAAAATTACACAAAAGAATACCGGTTCAATATAGAACACAATTTCCATCATGTATTTTCAGGGTTAACAGACCAAAGCACATAAATCACTCTCGGATGTATCTCAGCATACTAAGTTGCCTACTTTATCAGTAATAAAATCAACCTTCAAGAATAAAATAAAAAATACAAGTTTTTTGAGTTGAGGAAATTTTTGACTTACATGGTTTCCACTGAATCTAACATAATAAATATATAAGTGATAATAGAATCTTCAAATTTATTACCGGAATGAGTACCACCTATGGCTATCCAATATATATTCTGGGGTTGATGTTTAGAAGTGATCAAAATATAGATGGACAATCACCAGTGGTAAAATTTCATAGCACCTTCATGCTTAAAAAAGCATGTCAATGGGTACTCAATACTTTGTTTCGTATATCAATATTTCAACCCAATTACAATAAAAATTGTATCAAATTAGATACTTTGCCATCAAAATGTGTATGTGATTTTCAGGAATGCTAATCATTTTGTATTTCAGGTGATGGCCATGCCTCTAGATGTAAAGAGAGTAAATGAAGAACCAGTGAATGCTTTAGTTCATCATGCATATAACAATAGCGTAAATACAAAACCTCCGGTTGCATCTTGTGTCCATTGTAATGGGAAAGTACAACTATTGTAAAACTATTTTCAATCGAACATACCTATGAATCTATTTTTCTTGTTGCATTAATCAGGCTAGGGGATGGATGCTTACAACAATGTTTCTCAGTTATGCTAATGGCTGTATTGATTGAAATATTGTTAGCCAATATGATCAGTTTGACTAATAACCCAGGGCTGTCATTATAATGGTCGTAACCCTAATTTTGAAATGTGTCATATCGTTTTATCACAAATCATTCATTAATTCATTGTTCCACTGCTGGGACCGGGTCTCTCATAATAGAAAGGGGTAAAGCCATAGTCCACCACGCTGGCCAAGTCCAGGTTTGCAGATCTCATACTGAGAATATTATGGAGAACTCAGGTGTGCAGGTTTCTTCGCGACTATTTCCCTTACCGAAGCAAGTCATAATTACTTTATAATATGCACGTAATTAGAAAAATAAGAGGTGTAAGATTCAAAGTACAGTCTCACTTGCCTTGGGAGACTGACGTCCGTACTACTAGCCTACTACTGCTTTTATCACTACTATGTTATTTTATTGTTTATATTATTTACACAGTGTTTTATTTATTTAATACAAGTTTGTCAGCGTTGAATTAACAAAAAGTTACTGATATAATCAAATGTTATACTCTATTGTTTTTAATGATAAACTCTTGATATTTAATTTCAATAAAATTTGTATTATATTGTACATACTGTTATTGAGTTAATAATAAATTTATTCAATCCTTAGAAATGTCGTTGGCATCACCGATATAAATTTCAAATTAAATACTAAAAAGTATATTTAAATAAAAATGCCATCCAAAACTGACCCTTAGTTTGGGTGTAATCCAACGATATTCTCTTTAATAGTACAGGAAACTATAGAAAAGATAAGTGATGGCCAAAATACCAAAAGCCTCGCAAGACATGTTAGGCGCGCTATCTGAACTTAACACAATAGTTACTCATTTTTGTCTCGCCAGTGTTAACCTTTTACGTTTTATTATTTTGTGTCGGATTATATATATATATGTCGGCGACGCCAGTAGTTTCAGCAGCATTGTAGAACATCGCGTGGGCGTATAATCGTTTAACACTTTTAATTAATTGTTAACAAACATTTCACACCCCAGTACGGAGGAACCGATCACTTCGACCGCAGAATGTAACTTTCAGTATATCAAAATATACTCTGTGATGTAAACTGAGCTACTAATGTACTACCCTATATATAAGTTACTCTATGTAATGTACTCTGTGACTGAGCTCTATCCGGCGTCACTCCACTAGCTGGAGGATGATGGTGATGACTCAAATTCCAACGTTAACGTTTATCTCGCGGGAACGGATCCATTTCCCGGGATAGAAAGTATTCTTGATTGACCCATAATATGAAACGGGTAAATCTTAAAACAGTGTCGCCTCGGCACGACAGATGCACTTGGAAAGATAAATCATGTATTTGTCCCAGCCAGACCGCTGATGAACGTATGGACGTTGTTGACTCCATGTGGGTATTTTAATTTAACAAATAATTGAAAACAATACTTTTAGTAGTACTATATGTCGGTGATATGAAATATATATATTTTTTTTATTAATTTTCGTCAAATTGTGGTAGCGAAAGTATTCAAAAACTGGGTAGTACTCCACGAATTGACGGAAACTCATTAGCAAATACGCGTCAAGTGCTATTATTCGTAACTCAACCGTCATAATAAAGAAGATCAGCTTCCTTTTTAGCCCAGCAGATTATAAATTGTATTGTCACTTGTGAAGAAAAATCGATTTTATGATAATAGGAAAGGTTCGTCACAGTAACTAAAATCCTGGAGGTCGAAAGGAAAATTGACTTAAAAGAAGATATAGTGGAGAATGTTTGTGGAACTGTGTTTTTATGCAGTATATTTTGTAACCAGAACAGACAGTTCCTGTGGATGTATATAGCCTCATATATATATAGCCCGATATAGCTGCAGCACATCTAACGTATGACGCAAAGTTAAGAAGGAAGCGGGGGCTCGCTTGTTATACGGTTTACAATTTAGTTAACTCCACAGCGTCAGATATACCATTTCATACAAGGTACTGTTAATTTATTGTAAGGAAACACAGTCATTAATAATATATAAAAATTATCTGAAAATGTATTATATTATCTATATTGAATTATATATACTACAGTATATTGATAACATTTTTACAATTTGGTTTTACTATACAATGGATTTTTTACAATAACACGTTATTTGAGGGGATTTAGTCTGTGGTGCTTTTCGTGGTAGTGGAGCATTTCTGTGCCAGTGTAGTTGTAGGCAAGGTAGTCTCGCACAGTGATGTATTTTGCGCCACCGAACCAGTCGATCATGGCTATTTGTGCAATCTTTAGCTTCGCTACAAACCAGTCGTGATCTGGAAAATACATAAATATTGAGTAAGTGATCACTTACATTAGGCATTACAACAGGGTGCTTCTTAATGCCTAACAAAATCGAGTTTAAAACGAATCGAATTTGATACAAACTCAGGCCCATTCTCTTGACTGATCGAATCATAGCTCAATTGAAAAGTTCGATTATTGATGTAAGTTGCTATAAAAAAACCTATTACACCAGTACAATAAGATAGTAACTTTGTAAGTGTAACGCATGTGAGTAATATTTTTTCACTTCATAGACAAGTACCAAGTGATGTACTTTACTTTATGTTAGTTAATACACAAGCAGGTTCTAGACCAGAGGTTCCCAAACTTAATTTTCTCATAGACCACTTTCAAAATTTTGCTGTTTAAGGATATTCCCAAAACTTTACAAAAAATGTGAAGATTACATCTAATTATGGAAATTTGCGTTGCGGCTGCATTCCATCCACGAATTAACAGTTTTCGAAAAAAAGTGAGAATTGATTGGTTAATTAATTGATTGTGCTGTGATTGGATGTCAAAAAAGTAAAGTTGGTCAATCAAAAAAGTGATTCCATTCAACTTCACCTTTTTGACATCTACTCACAGCACAAGGAACCGATCAATTCTCACTTATTTTATTTAGAAAACTTCTCATTCAGTGTGGTAAAAACAAAAAGAAACATATTTGCTTGTGTTATTTATTAAAATATGTATTATTATTACACAATTACTCAGTCGACAATTAAACATTAATAATTTCTACAATGACAATCACAAAATATTAATAATTTTAATGGGATGGATGTACTTGATGGATTGACAGCAAATTATCAATATTTGGCTACAGTTTTGTTAGGAATAACCGCAAATCTCTCCGTTCTGTGATATTCAATTTGCTCCTTTTTTTTTAAACGTTTGTAACGACACTAAAACTTTTTTCGACAAGATATGACGACGGAAACGCTATCAAAAGCTTTCTCGTAATTCTCCAAAGTCCAGGATATTTTTCGGGTATTTCTGCCTGCAACCAAAATATTTGATATCCTCTTTTAAATTTCACCTTCAGCTCCTCGTTAGTGCTAAATTCGAGTGGCTCCTCTTGTAATATCACATTCTCCACTTCCGTTACATCAAATGGATTTATAAACCCATGGTGGTATTTCCATCATCAGAATATCTTCAAATCTGATTTTGAAGTGATCATACAGGGCAATTAAATGTTGAACGTATGTGTGAATATCCTCATCAAAGCATTCTACCTGTGACAAGTTTGAAAACTGGGAAAATTCGCGCCGACTAACATTTTGCTTCATAAATTTCAAATTTCCAAGAAAAGCTGAAATTACACCCTTTGCTTTTATTAAATTGAGGCTGCCCCTTGCAATTGTATGTTAATGTCATTAAATTTTTCGAATAAATCTGTCAAATACGCGATGTCTGCTTTCGAATTGATCAGGTTTTCTTTTAAATCTGGATCTTTACTTTCCAGAAACTCTAACACTGATACAAAAAGTGAGTAAAATCTTGTGAAACATGCACCTTTCGACAACCAGCGTACTTCAGTATGTAAGAGCAATCGTTGGAAGTCTTCATCATTTTCATCCCACAATTGTGCAAATAAACGCGTATTCAATGCATTCCTTCTTATTTTGTTAACTGCATTAATCACAAATTGAAGCGATTGGTGCAATCTATCACTCAAATTTTTCGCTACTAAGTGTTGTCGGTGGATGACACAGAGAATTGCAGTTACTTCTGGTATAATTCTTTTGAGATGGCTTATAAACCCACGATATCGCCCGACCATGGAAGGAGCTCGCATCTGTTGCCGCCGAAATCACGTTTGTAAATGGAATTGATTTATCCCTATAAAATCACTCAGGTCAAATGAGGATTTGTGCAGAACAGTTTTTAAAATCTCTTCAATAGCGGGTAAAATTAACTGTTCTCCAATGGTGTGCGGTTTTCCAGATTTCGCTATAAGTAATGAGATATTGTAAGATGCCCTCATGCCATCATCTTTACTTTTAGACGTTGAAGCGAAGATGCCGTGCACGCTGGGTCTCTTTTCATATTTTTCTTTCAATATTTGAAATATTTCAAATCTTTACCTATTTTATCAGGATGACACCTTCTTAGATAATCTTCGAGCTTCGATGGTTTCATAGAGTCATTGCTCAAAACTTTGTTGCATAAAAGGCATATCGGCAATCGCTTGTCTGCTTTTGATGGAACGAAACCAAATTTTAAATAATCAACACTGTACTGTCGACATTTCTTCTTAAATTCAGCCATGTTTCATATCAGTTACCTACCTGTAAATAAAAAAAACTTTATTTTAGTAATCTTAAGGCGGTCTTACTTAACAGGATATGGCGCGGCATATTGTAACTGAGTAGGATTAATTAGTTATAGCAATGAATTCAACAAAGTACCGGTGACTTTGATATATTCCTGTAAATTCGATGTAAAATACTTTTAAATAATACTTTCATATCAAAACTCCGCGATTTTAATTATTTATTTATTACCTTGATGCACGTTACGACGAGTATGTAAAGACACGAACAATTTATGAAAATATATTTAATGATTGAGTGAACCACCACATAGTCGGGAAATAAAAAAAAATTACTAATAAAGTAGGGACAAAATGTTCAATCTTTTTCGGCTTTCTGTTCTTTTATGGAAGTATCTAATTATGGCTCTGTTCAGTATTTAATTTAGAATACGTACCTACTTCACGCAAACATTACAAATATGTTACAACAAAAATATATGTCCTATCGCAGCTGGGTTGGAAGAGATTTCTTTCAGGAATAAGCCTCACCATTTGTACTTGCGTATTTTTTTTGTAATTTGTCCATTTTTGGTTCACTTATGTGTACAATAAATTGTAAAATAAATAATAAATAAAATAAAAGTATGTATAACTAATTAATTGGCAGATAAGTACTTACTTTTTACGACACTAGCAAACACTAACATCGATTCACTTTACTTTTCGAAATTCCGGAAACAAATAAGTAATGTTTATCCTTCGCATTCCTATTTATATTGGTGAAGAATCAAACAAGTTCATGCAAGATTCCAAGCACAAACACAAGTTGTATTTCGTTTCCTTTGCAAGTCTGAACAAGCGTTGCAGACAGCGGTGGCGGCAGCGGTGTGGCGGCGCTTTGCAAGTCACGACACGTTGTACTGAATATGGAATATGCAAGTTTTTACATGTAAAAGTCGCTGAGTTTCTTAAATAAATATTATCTGCCTACATTGATTGATAAGTGAAGTCAAGTCAACATTTTAGTTCTTCACTACCCTAGTTAGAAAAAGGCATTTATAATGATTAAAAATATTTGAAACGATTAAAAAAGATTTGAATTTGATTACAAGATAGATAAATAATATATATTTTGCATTGAAGTAATCTTTTCAAATGCCTTTTTCTAATCAGGGTATCGAAACCAGATAAATTTTCGTGGACCCCCGCTTACGAATTGCGCACCCCTATTTTTTGGTCACGGCAACGTAGACCCCCGTCGAGTCTCCCGTGGACCCCTGGGGGTCCACCTGGACCACTTTGGGAATCAATGTTCTAGACTAACAATGTAGACTTAACATATATCCTAGGGCTGAATCATACATGTACGTCGCGACAGTTTGGATAATAACTTAGCAAAACACTAAAAACATTTGGCGCCATCGGTGACGTGCACGTGCTGTCATACCATTGTTGCATATCGAGACTGCGTTAAACCTATTAACATTTTGTAACTTAATTACATTATTACAATACAATACCATTGACGTAATATATAATCCATCAATTATTTATATTATATACATCGTATATAAATATAAATATATCGTATCTTCTGATTTTCTTTACAATAGGCATAAGAAATGTGTCAACACGAGACCAAAATAATTATAAATTCTCCGTGACTAACATTTGTTGTGGAGATTGGGGAACGGTATGGATCAAAAATCCGAATGTATCCCAAAAAAAAAAAGGGATTTCTAGGGAATTTAACAGATTGAGTAATTTTTTAGTAAATCAACTGATACAAACCTTTGGAAGTTAAGTTCCCATAGTGATCTTTGTTTATAAACTATGTTTTAATTTTAGCTCAGAAAAATAAACATTTAAATAAATTCATGGACTTGCAACAATTATTAATTTAACATAATGAATTATATAAGACTTTTTTTGAATAAATGACACTAATGAGATCTTGATGGTGATTATCATTGAATGCGGTGCACGCAAATTGCACCTGCAGTGTTGATGTTTATTTATAAATAGATATTTTCTGGTAAGATCTGTATAGAACCCGACGCCTTTGATTCGACAAGCTCAGTTGATGTATATTTCATACCTTTAGGGAAGTTAGCCATAGCCGGATGCCTTTCAAACAATGCTGCTTTTGCAAATGTATGCTCTGGAGTATTCTCTCTGACCTGAAATAAAATCATGTACGTTGCATACGGAGACACAAAAGTCACGAATTTATAATAATATTAATACTTATTCAAGTAAACCTTATACAAGTTTAACAATTTATTGCCATTGGCTAACAAGATAACATACTGACAATGTCTATAGAAATATTGTCAATATGGAGTCTTCTGTTTGTTCCTTACAAGAAAGTTTATTTTAATATTTATTGATTTTGAAAGCATTCGCTGCCAATCAACCTTAAGGCAGTATTCATGAATAACTGCCTCAAAATCTAGGGCGATTCGATGTGAGATTAATAAAATTGCCACCAAGGACGACATCATTAAAATTGTATGTGCAATCGTAAAATACAGATACCTGCATACAATTTCGTATAAATTATTTAGAATTGTCAACAAAACGTGACGAAGTGAAGTCATTTTTACCATTGTGAAAACAATTAGCCTTATGACGAGTCTTTGCTGCCAAAAGTTTTATTATTATTTTTTCTATAGCAAGATTGTTCTTGTCCTACAATGTTACCGAACACTACCGCATTACAATGTCTAAATCCAACAAATAATAAGATAAACCATTAATTAACATAAAACTAGCATCGTACATCGAACAACTCGACGTACGGCGGGTGTCCATTCTTATGTAGTGAACGTACCACCTATACGGACGGCGCGGTTTGCGTCGTCATTCATTGTGCGCACTGCACCGGACTGGAATAACTTGCCCGCGTCGGTGTTCCCGCCTTCTTACAATGTGGGAGTCTTCACGAGGAGAGTGAATAGGCTCATAAAAGTTAGTGCGTTCAACACCTTACACTTCATCACCACTTTCCATCAGATGGGATTGTCAAGAATTAACTTATACTATGAAAAAAAAGTACTAACTTATGCGCAGTGTTAATGCTATACGCTAATGAACGTGACATAGACAGACGATCGATCTAACATTGGATTAGATTACATTTATCACAATGGTTTTCTCCGAGATAAGTATTGCCCAGTTACAAGTAGATACGGCATGTCATGGGAGGTGCTAATGTTCACACACTTTCAAGACATGTAAATATAATAAATGCGATAAACACACCTTATCTGTCAGAGCGGTTATCGCATAGTTTTTATTCACAATTAATAGCGGAGGTGCAATTATTATATTTTATATTTAAGTTAAATATAATTGCAGCCGAGAAAATTAAAACAAAATATTAACAACAGAGTGAAACAGATTGCGACAAATTAACCAACGATTCCAGTACATTATTGGAGCCCGTTCTGGTATCTAAAATGTATACCTAACAGTCTTCTGCTGTGCACAGAAATACACTAGTGTCTATTTAGTCTTATCAAAAATACAAATAATTCATTCAACATATATGTCAATAGTTTATCATATTAATAGAAAGATAAACAGTATTCTAATGAATACTATTTTAATATATGAATCGTCACTGATCGGATTAAAAATTAATTCTGAATGTGTGGTGAAGCAAAAGATATTGGAAGAGATTTTATATTTTTGTAAGTGAGGCCAATACACATTCACATTGACTTTGATCTGTAAGAATGAAGTCAAATTAAGAGTTTTCTTCGGTGACATTTGGTAACGTCTTTCAGATTCGTGTTCGTGGACTGCTCGTGGATTGAGTGAGATTTTTTGAAGCACTTTCATTCTTTTGACAGTCTTAGACATATTTTACCCGAATATATAGATATATATACGTTCAAACAATGTGTTGATAGGTATATAATAAGCCGGGTATATAGTATGGGTTATATAGTTTTGCTTTATTAAACATACCTTTTTCATTTTACCGGACAATATGAGTCTGGTGCAGCGTGGATCCTCGGGGTCAAATTGCTGATTTTCGCAATATCTCGTCTCTTCTAATGAAACAAGCACTGTGGCACGAGAATTTTTCTGCAAAAATATTAAGTTTGTGAAAATCTCAACAATATAAATTAGGTAGAAAAGACAAATAGTTCTTTTATCAGAAGAAAGCAATTACCGCCAAGTCGTGAGCCGTGAAGTCCAGTGGGGACATATAGAAATAAGGCACTCCAGTGGAATTTGCCAGGGACCCATCAACGATGGACTTGACGTTCGAGAACGGGAACCCCTTGATAGCTGGCAACACCGATATCGTCGCAATTGATGCCCAATCTAATAAGCAAACATCTTATTTTAAGTTTTCACCAGTGATTACTGTTATCTTTATCATTCTGATCATTAGGTGACATGCCACGGTTGAGCTCTCTTAACTTTTAAGATTAAGAAACCACGTTTGGAAGTGCAGTTTGGCACACTCTATTAATTTCTATTCCCCTATTTCTTTTACCTTTGGTACTTAACTAACTAAAAAGATTTTGTAATTTTATGTTTTTTCTCCTGCTTTATTTATGAAACGTGTTCCAAATAAGCTAATGATTATACTACTACAGCTACTCGTCTCAGTATCTGTGATTTACATCAATAAATCTTTCAGTTAGTCATTTATTGATAAACAGTTGAAATTGCGTTGTAAGGTTACAGAAGTACCTGCTGAATAGACAACTAGATCCCATACCCCACTTGTTAATTATCCTGTTTGCCGATTAAAAGGTCCCGGGGTCGATTTGTGTTAAGAATAGTGGTCTAATGACATACCACAGTTATGTATAACATATCTGGCCATCGGAATCAGCTTGGTGTGGTCGGGAGGATCTGCATATAGGCGATGGGCTTTACGCGTCGTAATCTCGTTCGCGTCGTCTCTCGGAGCCCAGTTTGTATGATATTTGCACTCTCCAAAAAAAATTAAAAGTGCTGAAGACACTATTAATGTTTTCCAAAACATTTTCTGTTGACACTCTGAATCTAAAAATTTAATAATAACTTAATATAAGTGATTCGCAGTTTTTAAAAACTATAATTTATACTCATCATTCATACAGTAATGGACGTGTTATTGGAGGATGCCTATTGTATTATTTTGATCAAAAGTTGGTTGTCTACAGTTTATTTGTGGTTATTATCCTTATATGATTCACGAATAATCACAAACATCTATACTAAGTAATTAAATGAAAATTTCCACCTACATACAGTGAACAGAAACTACATTATTTAACATAAATTAAACGCCTGAGAAATGAAATAGATGGGAATAGTAATTACGTCTATACACTATAGTTTTAGTTTAGATTTGCATTGTTTTTATATCAATCAATGGCTGACAAATGAGCGAACGTAACATCCGTAACAGTAAAGGCATCACCGACGGGTTGTCAACCAGGTGGAGACGAGGAGCTTGCTTATTACTAACCCATCGTCACTGCAACCGAATCATATAAAAATATTTCACCGTTAATTCCAAAAGAAATGTAGCCAGGCTGACAAAAATCCCAACCACCACCGAGATTAAGCTGAAAGAGCCCAACAACCTCCAATAACAAGTATGTTTTGCCACAGCCTCGTACGTTGTTCAATAGGGAGCAAAAAAATCAAGAATCGTTGTCTTAGATTCAACAATGGGTAGTCCCTTACAGCCCCGACTATGTATGTATATTTTTTAAAGTAATACTTGCAATGTTTCTAATTATAAATATTAAATACTAAATAGACAAGCAATCTATTTGTAGACACTGGTAAGTACGCAAACGGCAACTTTTTAAAAAGTAAATAAGATTACTCATGTAACAAAATTAAAATGTAAACAACGAAAATTACCTTAATATTTATCAACTTTGTAACCAAATAGGTGAGAACACCGTTCGTGAAGTTTATTACGACGGTCAAATGCGTTTTTTTCACAGAACTTATTTTTTCGCCCGACCACATGCGAGCGGAAACGCGCCAAACTGGTTAATTGCGACTGTCGATTCTCGGGTACTCTCGATAATTTTATAATTTTAGCTCGTCATGTTGTCATTGTCATGTTCCACTCTTAACAAATATAAAGTTGCTATATGTAATTTTTTAATACCCTTATTTTGTTAAAATGTCAAAAATTATTAGTACAAATAAAATTAAATTAAATTTTACCCTCAAGGGCAGGTATGTCACTTATCAATCATATCCGAAAAAAGTGGTGAAAAATCTGGATAATAACAAAAAAAACCTGAATGAAGTTTATATATCAATCATAAAACAATGTTATCTATATATAACGGATACAGGAAATACAACATAAATACAGGGAATTTTCCCTCAAGTTGATATGGCAACACACTTAAGAATTGGCGCGATATTTAACTGCCAAATTATATAGACACAACATTAGGTATATTATTATATATTTAAAAACACTAAAACTAGAGATTATTGCACCTAAGACTTAACTTGTTAAATTAGGCTTTACATATACTAATGACCCACCCTCACTTTGCTTCGGAAAACTACATTATTACGTTCACAAACAGTAATCCTCATTATTTTTTTACTATTTAGCGAGACAGATTTTTTTACTATTTAGCCGATGTCTATTTCGAATGATAAAGAATTTTTCAAATAGGTGCCGTATTAACTTCCACATACACAAAATTCTCAACCCCTATTAAAAATAATATAGATATAAAGTCTATTACATCGTCAAATTTTTAAAATTTTTCTATTTAATTTTAATTTCAACTGTGTATGTTTTACTTTCTTTATAAAATAATTTATACATAATATTTATTTCCTTATTAATAGTAATTTTAATTTTATAGATTTTATTCTTAAAAAATAAATCAAATCCAATATTGATAACCGTATTTATTTGAATGCTAATAATATAAGTTTAACAATTAATACAATATTTGTTACAGTTAACGAAATAAAGATATTCCACCTTTTTATTGGTGCAGTTTTGAACTATACAACTCGACATTTTGGCAATGTAAAACATCGCGCGAGTTGTCGTTGGTTTTCCTTTAACGTTTTACCACCAATCAGACGGTCCCATTTTGTTTGTTCAATGAGTTGGGACCCGGGAGTGATCCCGAAGACCAGCAGAAGACCGAAGAGCAGCCACAACCTCCGAGAGAGCGTTGGCGTAGGAAGACCCGGTGTTGTTCTTGTCAATGACCCGGTTAATACGTAGGAATATAATAAGTGTGTATATATATATATATATTGTTATGTATGTACAACCATTACTCCAGGTTTTCTGGTCTGTATCATGTAATTAACATAGAAACTATTTTTTTTCAAAAAATATTCCATGTACAGATTTTATTATCGTTACTGTTTTATTATATGTATAGATCACGTGCACAAATTGCAAATTCGCGCATATATACCTTTACTATATTTTAGTGCTATTTCTTTTTGACATCGAGCAGCCAGAGCTAGAATTGAAGATATCATTTTCGAAAACTTTATAGTCTAAGTCATAGAGAGAGAAAAAACATCTATTTACAGCAGCTTAAATTTTATTTCATTATAAGGACCTATAAAAATACACTACTTATATTGATACCGTTTATATTAAAAAAAAATTAACGCTGAGTACTCTTCGCTATTTGCTCCTTCAGCATAAGAATGCTGGCGCGTTGTTCCGGCGGCAGCAGAGAAATCTGTTCGTCTGATAATTGCAGTACTTGCATTATCAAGGCGGCCTGCAGAAAATACAAACAAATATGAGTATACTATACACCTATTTTACATACATTAAAAAAGATAAAATTTTATTTGAATATTTTAAATTCAATTCTAGAGAACAGCTGTAAATAATTAACGTAAATCAAATTAGAAGTATTCTATAAGAAATAATTATATTTATTGAGACCTTCTTTATATACCTATAATATAGAATAATATATTGATCTTGGATTCAATATTTTTTGTCAGACCATAATAAGAATAAGTAGAAATCATTTTATTTGAATTAAATTTTAATAATCTGGTAGGACGTATTATATCAAAATACCTTTATCTTGTCAATTGCATACTGTTAATTATGTTCACATTTAAAGTTTAATTAAATTATATTCATTAAATTCTTTAGCATTGTTGATCCAACAAAAACTAATAAATAACCTTCTATTTTAATTGTAACAAAGTTTACCTATGATAAATTTCAATAAAATATAATTAAATATGATAATATTTATGAACCTTTAATATTTTCAGAGCTCTCTAGCGTACTACTTCTGGTAGCAATGGCTTAAAAAAATTTACCTTTTCTTGATCTGAAGCACCAGAAGGAATTCCCTGAATGGTCCTAGCCTGCGCGACGCTGGGCATTCCTGGAGGCATTTGTTCTGAAATAAAAACACTTTAATGTAAAATCAGTATTTACTTCTTTATAATACGCATTAGATCTGGATGCCGCTTTTAACATAATTTAGAGAATTTTTAGAAGATTCTGTTAAGGCGTCGACGCCTCGCTAAAACTAAAAGACATACAGGTTGCTCCTAAACCAAATTTTAGAATGATAAGATATTGGAATTTAACGCCTAAGACCTGCCGCCTTTCACGAAAAAATCATGTCCCGTAGAGAACTTCTTTCTAGGCACTGGAAAATCTTACAACCAACGCTACGTAATTTGGCATTATAGTTTTAAAAAATACCCTAGCGATATCTATCGTGTAACAGTGAAATCTATTACTTAATTTAATACATTTTGAGCACTGACAATTATAGTGAAAACAGCTGTTCATAGCTATGAAATTACTGTAATGTCGTAAGAAATAAAGTTATGCTTTAGTCGTTTAGGGAACAAGGTAAGCCATCAATTGTAGTAGTTACCGTATCTATCTTCTATCAGTAAATCCTAAGCAATAGATACGTCAGACGCCTACTAGCGACATGAGATCTACCGACTGTTGAGTTCGCTACTCATCCAGTTAAAAACCAAACAATAACCAATACTCATTAGAGCGGAGTGGTCGATTTGACGCTTCAAGCTGCCGTAATTTGAGATATCCATGCTCCACAGGTCACTGAAGATGACCTGATCAAAAACTTCATAATTTTTTTTCGTATTGTCGCTGACATTGAACTATATTAATAAAAAATAATTAATAAATAACTTACGTTGAGTGGGCTTGGACTGCGTGCGCGGGTCGCTGGGGCGCACGCGCGGATCCGCACTGAATGTTTGTCCGCTCGCTAGCCGCGGGTCACGTGGGAATACCCTACGCAAAATAAAACAAAATTTATATATATCAACGAAAATATTCTTTTGTTTATCTATATAGTTTGTAGGTTTTTAAGAAGTCAGTAATAATTTATTGTTTCATATTTGGGAAGAATTTCAAAGTTACGTATAGTAAAAAATAATGGAAATTAAATCCCAAATCTGTGATGTTAGTGTCCTAAACAGTCGCATTCCAGTTCGGTGATAATTGGCTGCCATATATCGAACTTTAGTATTCAAACGCGTCAACCGCTCTCTTCATGACCGACGACGCGTATCAATTCGTTAAGTCGTCCATGGGCAATTTGACCACTTACTTTCGTCGCAGGTCAAGAGGCAAACAGAGAATTACTTTTTAACTGGTTCCGAAATGGCAACCTAAACACCTTTATAACATTCTAGAAGGATTGCAAATACAAATTCCTAGTACCATTTTCTTTTTGATAAATGTAAAAGACTGCACATGTTCATGCAAGTTCAAAAACTCAATATTTTTTTCTTACCATCTACAATTCACTGGCCGTGTCATGACATAATTGTTTTTGCAACTTTGATAATAATCTTCAGATTAATTTTAGAAAATAACATCAAAGAAGAGTCGAGCTCCGGAATAGTTAATAAAAAAATATGTAGAAGGGAAAAAATACGTTAAAAAATTATAAATAGCTTTTATAAAAATCTAGTGAACAAAACATAATTAGCTATTGACAATTCGATCACACTTACTGTTCACTTGTCTCCGAGGTTTGTCTTGAAAAAAAAATTAAGACAAAGTGTCAACCAAGCGCGGTTCTCTCTGCAAACAACTCACAAATTCCACTCAATCTCTTGTTTGGAAATTGTAAACGGAATCTGTGATTTTTATCAGGTCAAAGCAGCATCCGTGCCAAACGATTTAGTTGAAACACAAATTAATTTTATACATTCAAAACACAATTGTGTTGTTGGCCATTAAATAATAATCGTAATCGGATGCTACAGACATGATTAATAGGTAAACACAAATGATACCAAACATTTATTTCCCATATGTTTATTAATGTCTTCCCCGGCCGGGTATCGAAACCGGGACCTATCCCGCGACAGGAAGGTTCACTACTAACTGGGATACGGGATCGTCACTATTAATTAATATTAATCTTACGATATCAATTTGTGAACTCAACTATATTTTTATATTTAATTTTTTTATTCCTAGCAAAACAAACTACTCCAATTTATATTTCATTATAAATAATAAGCCTTTAAAATGAATATATCAGTTACTTAGACCGTTATTCATTAAACCAAAATATATAATTTATAAAGCTCCATGTGTTTCATGCAAGGTTAGCAAACATTACTCAGTATTTTATCTTAATGTTATAAGTAAATTCTATGTAATCGAAATAATTTTTAAGTTATATATTATTATCTTAAGCAAGTGGACTCACTAAAACTTACATTAAAATCTAAAATTTGTTTTAAAATTTATCGCCTAATAATTCGTATACTTTAGGTACTAAATAATTACAAACTACAAAAAGAGCATAATTATCATTTATAGCAACTTCCAACCCATCGAAGTATAGGACTGTAAATATGTATAAGGAGTAGTTCCCTGGGCAATATACAATTTCAGGTCGCTTTGATCCTTATATTTTGTAATATAGTTATTAAAAATACCCTGAAATCGTGTTATATTTACTTATAAGTCAATACTTATTAAAATACCCTGAATGTTTTCGCCGGAGCTAGCGGAGCCGTGGATAATGTAATGTACGTTTCAACTTATATTGTAGGTCAGACGGGGGCAATCAATGCGACCACAATACTTACGAATCAGCTGGCAAGGACGGCTGAGCGGGGGGCGGCACGGGGTGCGGTGGGAGTGGGGGCAACGAGCGCATGTCCTGGTCGTGCAGAGAGGGTCCTCCGCGAAGGTCAACATCCATACCACTCATCATGTTCATGTTGTTTATATTACTCATGTTATTTATATTGCCCATTGACGTACGACCTGCGGCAAGTGAAATCGTGAAATTGATTATTTTTATATGAATATAATAATTTTATGGACGAACATAAGTACAGTGAACAAGATGGTGTTGACGAATTTTAAATGTATTGGTATGATCTAAATGAATGAAATTAGTAAGTAAATATTTCCTAAACTAAAACTTGTTAGTGTAACATATAGTGGTATTTACCAGAAAATTGATTTGATGGTGGTACGGGGTTTGGCAGCAATGGCGGCTGCTGACCTAATATAAAAAGCAAATATAACAACAAATTTAGTAACACAATCATCCTCTCACAATGAGAGTGATTAAGGCTAAATAACTAAGTGCAGTGTGACAAATTTCACATACGTTTGAGAACATTATGGAGAGCTTTCAGGTATGAGGGTTTATCCTCAAGCCGTTTTCCTTCATTGAAGCATGTGACAATTAATTTGTAATACATTTGCACATATTTTTAGAGGTGTATCAGGACACAAACTCGAGTTTCCCGTACGAGTGAACGATGGTCAAAGCGAGTATATAATTTAATATAAATAAGGACCCGGTAAGCATACCTTGGGAAGGATTGCTAGGCATGTAAGTATTGGGGGGCTTGTCTCCAGGCTGTAAGACTGGTGGTACTGGATTGCTTGGATGCAACATGGTCTGTGAAAAATAACAATTATGACATAAATTATAAATGTTAATGTACAATATAATCAGATTTTTGAATATCTACACTAGCATGATACACTATTCTAACTTGAAAAAGTAGATTTACAACTAAGACTGTTCAATTAAAATAGGAATTGTTGTCAAACACTGACATATAATCAATAAAAAAATAAAGTATGTTAGCATATTGTAAAATATTATGTTTAATTTACTTCTTGTATATTTTTGCTAGTTAAATTCTAAGGAGCTCCATCATCTTTGAGTTCAAGCCATCTTTCCCTGCTGGTGGTGCACCCTGATAAACAATGGACAACGAAATAGTGAACAGTGCTTTGTACCACCCACATGATTCAATCCGATTGTACTCAGGCATGGTGTTGGAATTTTTTTACTTGTATGCCTATCTTCTACCCTCCAACGTGCAATTGAGGTCAATTATTAATAAGAAACTCCTGAGCTTTTATTATATTACTAGAAGCCTATATGGGCTATAAACAATTCTAGCGTTTTATACGGATATTGTTAAACATCAATTTCCTTTAGTATAAATTGCTTATATTAAGTAATTAACCTTTTTTTTATATGTCACCTGTCACTAAAGATGATCATTTTTGCAACATATTCACTGGATAAGAGATATATATATATATATATATATATATATATATATATATATATATATATCAGCATCACAATTTCATAAAATTAATATCAGCGTTATACTCACAACGGCAGTAGCTGGATCAACAATTCTCATTATTACTTGCGCTTGTAACAATGCATACGCTAGCTGTGGATTTTGTAAAAGCATATTTCTGGCTTCACTGGGATTATTCTGGAAAAAAATATATAAACTTTTAATGCACAAATACAGTTAGAAATTAAACTATTGTAGAAACCAAATCCCCAAAATATGATGAATGGTTTAAGCATGAAATTAGCAATTTAAGGATTACTTTTGTATTCAGTTTATATTATTTAATCATTGATTTTTTTTATATAAACTGAATTAAATTGTATGATCCACATCATTACAAATCAAAACTGTCTGACTCCTGAAGATGTGTACCTCAATTAAAAGACTATGTTTTCAGTTATACTAACTTGCACACACAGCTTCATTTGCTTCATTAATTCAAACATTTGTTCGGGAGGCAGGGTTGCTACAGCCTTACTAATTGCTTCAGGAGCTTTCTCTGGTTCAACAGCATCACCATACGGATTCTCAATCTGCAATTATAATGTGACATAATGTTGTCAATGTTCTTACATTTAGAAGTATCGATAACATGCAGTATATATCTTCATTCAACCATTACTTAGTAACAATATACTAATAAAACAATGCTTATTGACTACCCAACTAACTAAGATTAGAATGTTGAGACAGTATAGTATTTTTAAGAATTACTAGTAGTTATAAACAAATTCCACTTAGAGATATATCCAAGATTTAAGTGGACCCAATATTTATTATTACAAAACAGATGGATTAAGTGTTTTCTAAGATTAAATATTACATAGACTTAGTTTATTATGGTTGAATTTTTTTTATTTTCAACTTCATAGTGTCTGTAGCCTATTCATTTCTTTAAGTCATGATTTGACAATGTCCTTGGACCACCTCTATAAATTTTTAAAGCAATATTTTAAAACCCTCATTGCACTTAATGTACTCTATAAAACACTTTAGTCAGTTAGTAAACACAGATTGTATTATAAACACATGTTTTTATAATAAAGCCCTAAAGCTTGCATCAATATTCATTCATTCATCTATGTCAATGTGTGAAAACATACCTGGTATAATCATTTTTACTCAAGGAAAGTTATGTTGTTTGTTTTTAGATTTTGTACTTGTAGTAGATGCAAAACATGATATTTACAAATATTTTATGATGCCTATACGAATAACACTTTTAATAGTTATAAATAAAGTTAAAATAAAAGTTAGAAATAGTTACAGAAAAACATTACAGAAAATAAATTATTTATGATATAGGGAAAGCACAAATAAAATTATATCACAAAATTTCATACCTGTGGACCTTGCATAAGAGCTTGCATTTCCATTCTTGATTTTTCTGTACAAGCATTATCAACTCTTAATGCTCGCCCACCTATCTCATATCCATTCAGGTTCCTCATGGCGCTCAAAGCGGTTTCTTGATCCTTGTATTCGCAAAAGCCATAACCTTTTGGTTTCCCAGTCTCACGATCGAACACCAATTTGAATGATAAAACAGGCCCCACCTCACTAAATATATCTTTCAACTTTTCTTCGGTAGCTTCGTAAGGTATATTCCCAACTGAAATTTAAATCTACAGTTATAATATCAGAAATAGAAAACTTCTTTAAATCGCAAAAGCCACTTTAACTTACCGAAGACCGATCTCATGGACTTGTCCATGATACTCTGTTCTTCCTTATCTTTATTTTTATCCATTGTGAAAGTTTAAATTTCACAGTTTTCTTAAATGTATAAAAAATAATGGAAAACAACTCAAAAGTCCGAATCAACAGAGGCAAAAAACACAAGAACCACTTATTCTATTAAACGGTAGCTGACACATAGATGAGCTGACAGTCTGACAATATGACGAGACAAGAGATAGCTTCACATTTCTAAAGCTTCACAATCTGTGTTGCTAGTCTGGATTCCTAAACCGAAAGACAAGTTTATCAAAAAGTATGAAACCTAACTAAAAGGTATGCGTTTCAAAAATTTAATTATATATTACCTTACAGGTAAAATGGACATAGAATATGCCTCTCATTAGACATTTTTGGCCGTATTGGGGCGGCCTAGAATACTCCCCCAATCCCATGCTGGTAGAAAAGGGTGTCGTAAAAGGCGACAGAAACCAGCCTGCTTGGTAGTAGGGCTTCGCGTAAGCATTATATTATCAGTACTATTATTAAGTAATTAATATTATTAGTGGTATTATTATCTTTCCTAGCTGCCACCCTCCTGGTTGAGTCAGCTGCCAAACGACTCGTCGTGTTCCGGCTAGGGGCTTGAGAGCCAGTACATTGTTTCTTACCTTCTTCTCATTTCCTGGCCGACAACGCATCAGTGGTACCTCTGGTCTTGTTGATGTCCATAGGAGACGATGACCATTTACCATCAGGTGGCTCGTCTACTCGTTTGTCCGCTTTTAACATTAAAAAAATATGTGTAACTCAGGTAAATTCCATGCGTCAACTGAGCAGGTCTGAGCGAGCTCTTAGAGTTAACTCAAAATTAACAGGCGCAGTAATATAGAACGAATCCAGTAAGTTAGAAAGCGTAGATCCCATGCCATCTGTACCACAGGTAGCAGGTTTTATGCGCAAGCAGCGCTTGTATTGGTTCAGCGAGTAAGTGACTCACAGAATGATAAGACCGATAAGCTCAAGATACGCCGACACACTGATTGTATTGAACTGAGTTATTAACTGTTATATTGTTTTGTTATTTGTGATGAGTAACACCACAAATAATGAGGCCATGTCTGTCTGAGCGATGCTGCGCACTGAGTTAACATATTTCGCAGAAGTCAGTTATCGCAGTTGGCGTAGTGTCCTAACCTCGGTCCTAACGCAATTGCGCGGCGAAACGCAGTGTTACCATCTCTACTTCACATTACCTTTGAACTTTAAGAGTAATCATATGTCAAGTAATCAAATTACTAGGATTATTATATATTATTATTATGCTTTATACATGAAATGTGCCTCGTCAGTTGTACAGCAGGATGCACCACAAGCACGGGAAGTTGTTGGATGGAAGAATAAGTGGGGTTCCTTACAGCCTAAAAAATATTTAGACATCTCAGTTCTTATACTAATTTCATGCTCATTTATTACACATATATAACACTAAATAAGCTAGACCTATACCATAGAGTACTATGAAACATACGGAAATAAAAGTTCATGTAAAATCGTATTAGCAGTACTGTCACAAAACACAAAGAATATAGAATTTACGTTAATAGATGCTCGAACAGCGCATACATCGACATCGCTATTGGATCGCGAAACATGCTGAAACACTTCAAGCACGAGTACCACACGCATTATGTGACAAATTTAATACAGAACTCTCTGTGATTTGTTATATATTGCATCAAATTTATTTTATCTGTGTGGCTTTATGTAATGATGATTTGATGATCCTTTGCCTCTTATAACTAGCACTTCTAGAAAAAAAAAACATGCACAAAATGTATGGCTAGTACAATTAAGTAAGTACGGTAGGTACTCTGTGGTAAAAAATTCTGATGGAGGCCCGGAGAATGCACATTGTCTTTCCTTTGTCGAAATTTAATAACTAAATTTTGGGAATTTCATGTTTGCATAGTGAAACTTAAGTAAACAAAATTTCATTTATAACTACCGTTTCTTAAGGCTCTTGTTATAAGTTTTTTAAAAGTGAAATAGGAATATTTAGTTATTGATTCGCTTGTGAAAAAATGGGAGGATGTGAAACAGGTTTGAGATGAAAATTTAATTTTACTACACTTGTGTTTTACAAGAGGTAATCATTCAAAATGAATCTAGATAACTCGTCTAGAGACAACCAGGAGTCGCTTGATACAATTGGTACGGTCAGTCCTCGAGAAAAATATCATAGCATGAGGGAAAAAAAATTATCCACTGCTTCCCTGACAAATACTGAAGGAGCACGGCCTAAGGTAGTGACGGTTAAACATCCCGAATCCAATAAACCAAAGCCTACTGCTAAGAAAAACAAGCCAATTCAAGCTGATTTAGACGTTATCAAGGAATTCATGAGATGTCGTGAGGAAGGTGTGAAGCGGCTTGATTTAAGTAAATCTTCTATAACGTCACTCCCTCCTAATGTTAGGGATTTAACACATTTAGTTGAGTTTTACTTATATGGTAATAAATTGGTAGCACTGCCAGCAGAATTCGGGTGCTTGACAAATCTGCAAACATTAGCTCTGAATGAAAATTCTCTGACAAGCTTGCCAGATTCTTTGGCTAACTTAAGATGCTTAAAAGTATTGGATCTGCGACATAATAAATTGAGTGATATTCCTGAAGTGGTATATAAACTTACATCATTGACAACACTATTTCTAAGATTCAACAGAATCAGAGTAGTTGGTGATGGTATTGCCTCTCTCACAAATCTCACCATGTTGAGTTTAAGAGAAAATAAAATAAAAGAATTATCTTCTGGGATTGGAAAGTTGGTAAATTTAGTAACATTTGATGTATCTCATAATCACTTAGAGCACCTACCTCAGGAAATTGGTTTCTGTATTAATCTGTCAACATTGGATTTACAACACAATGAATTATTAGATATACCAGAAACAATTGGAAACCTTCAAGCATTAAGTCGCTTAGGACTTCGGTATAATAGACTTACAGGTATACCTCCAACATTGAGCAACTGTACGCACATGGATGAATTTAATGTGGAGGGGAATTCTATATCTCAATTACCTGAAGGTCTTCTTGCTCGATTACATGAACTTACAAGTATTACCTTATCCCGTAATTCATTTGCTAGTTATCCTTCTGGAGGACCTGCACAATTTACTAATACTATATCCATAAATCTTGAGCATAATCAAATTGACAAAATTCCATATGGCATATTTTCAAGAGCTAGGAATCTAACAAAACTAAATATGAAAGAGAATTTGTTAACATCATTACCACTTGATATTGGTACTTGGGTTCACATGGTAGAGCTAAATTTAGGCACCAACCAATTGACTAAATTACCTGATGACATACAACAGTTGCAGAACCTGGAGGTGTTAATATTATCTAATAACTTGTTGAGACGTATTCCACCAAGCATTGGGAATCTAAGAAAACTTCGGGTTTTGGATTTGGAAGAAAATAAAATTGAGATATTACCAAATGAAATTGGCCTTTTACATGAATTGCAGAAATTAATCGTACAATCCAATCAACTTACCTCTCTGCCTCGTTCAATTGGGCATTTGATTAACCTCACAGTTTTGAGTGTTGGAGAAAACAATTTACAGTATTTGCCTGAAGAAATTGGCACACTTGAGAATCTTGAGTCTTTGTATTTGAATGATAACCCTAATTTGTGCAATTTGCCATTTGAACTGGCATTATGTGTAAGTTTGCAGATAATGAGCATTGAAAATTGCCCTTTAACATCACTTCCTGCTGATGTGGTTTCACTAGGACCTTCATTAGTAATTCAGTATTTGAAATCGCAAGGCCCATACAGGGCCATGTGATATTAGAGAATGATGTGATAACCAGCCCTTACAGTTTTATTGAAAGATAGCATAAAAAAGGGGCAGGGATCTTAATTTTAAAAAATTAAATCCTGTGGATAAATTGAACCTTTTGAATTTCCTAGACTAACATGCTTGTGTTACCTTGATGTTGTATCCAAATTTTAATCTAAATGTTATACTATTATAGTTGTGCTAAATATTTGGTGTCCATTTAATTCTATAATAGTAGTGTTTTAAAAATTATCAGTGGATGTTTCTAATTGTTTAGTTGGTGTATATAGACATTGATTAAACATAAACATAAAACTGTTGTAGAATCATTGTATGAAATGGCTGTATAAATAATGTGTATGCACAATAATGTAGGGTTATAAATGTTCTATGATCTTTTAAATGAATTTGACTAAATTACATATAATGTACCAAATAAAGGCAAAATGAGTCTTATATATTTTGATTTTTTAGCAACCATATTAAAATTTCACGTTGCAAACTTGTTCAATGTAAAATTTAATCATTTCATTTTATTACTGAAAAACCATTGAATATTTCTTATTCATTCATTCATATTGTTATGTTATGGTTAACTGTACCTACATAGCTTTTTAACCTAATGTTATTAATTACATATATTTGTGAGGTTCAAGATGAAGTTATATGATATATAAAATATATAATTTATATAACATAGAAATTATATTCTATTACCATTTTAAAGTTGTTTGAAACTCTGTAAGTCATACACAATATTTTTCATACTATACTTACATAGTAGTGAAAGAAAATTTTTCTAATTTGTATAACCCAAGTGCTTCATAGAATATTTGATAGTAATATGTAGTGGCATTTTTGTTCACTTTGAGTTACTGTTGACTTAAGTAATTTGTTTTCACCTAAATGACTTTTTGCCTTCATTAATATGCCACCAAGTATATTGGTTTATAACTTATATTTGCCCTATTTACTTTTCTCCTATTTACAATTTTTAGTCCATAGCATGTGGAAAGTAGCCAATGTCTAAAGTTTTAAGGCATACAGGATTTATTTTATAGTCCTTTTTTATGTCCCACGAAGAGATTCGCATCGGAAACCATTCGGCGCAAATCGCCGCCATATTCCGTGGAAGTACTTGTGCTATCCTTGCCGAAGGCAATATGGGCTCATCTCAGGATTTTCGAATTTCCCGGAAGTCCTTAACTGAGGTTAACGTGGCCATGAGATACTGCATCAACTTATTTTTTCACTCACAGCATATATTTATTTCCGGCACGATTTGCTTCTGAAATAAAATTGGTTGTACTAGGATTTTTTATTGAATTTGCTTCCAGCCCGTCAAGTATTATTCGATCTGTTAGTTCTGCCATGATCAATTGTATACTTAAATATTTGCACCCAAACTGACTTCCTCAGCTTATTCTAACCTCCTGGGACCCTTCTTGATTTTTCAGTGTTTCCCTGTAATACCTCTAATTAGTTTACTTGTTTCTGTTATAATTTTGAGAATCCAATTCTAGAAAGGATGTAATATTATTCATCATCATCCATTTCTTATTGTTACTAAATAATTAAGCATGATTACAAATTTAAAGTTCAGAAGTAATCACTTTAATTATTGAAGTTCATCAAGTTAAATATTATTTGATGTGTTTCTTAACAAGTTTAACTTTTTGGCTGTTATGACTTTTCATACTGAGTTCCTCGTTTTCACATTTCCAACAATTCTTTATTTGTCGTTCTTTTGCGAGTTTATTTTTTCCACTGATTGGTTCGATAATTTTTTCTGAATGAGAAGTATTTAATAATAATCTATGAAGATTTCTAAAATTTAAATATCTCTAATAGAAAGCATTTTACTAAGCTTCATTTAAATGTTGAATTGTTTTTTTTGAATGTGGTCTTTGTTTGAATAACATAATACCTCATTAGAATTAGTAGCATAATTCTCAATGATGTGAAAATTTATTAGGATTGACGCATATTGTAACGTATTGGGGATGTTATGGATATGAAATTTCGGATCTGGATACGGATATATGAATAATACTGTACCTGTTATGGTTATGAAATTTGGATTATCCGATAGTTTCGGACAAGTTCGGTTACGTATCTTAAATGATTAGGAATCTGAAAAAATATAAATCATTTATATGCAAGGTAACACTTTATTTCTAGGTATTATCTGGTATTACAATCATTGAAAAAGAACAATAGCCTTAAAAATTTAATAATTAAACTCGCGACAGACGCAGCTACTTTATCAGCTCGGCCGGCGAAACTGTCATAACGTGTTTCATTTAGGCTCTGCCCCTATCCGAAATTTATTCGAAACTCTTTTATTAGATTCGGTTACGGTTTCGGATATAATTTTATTTCAGGTATCCGATACAGTTACGGAGGTCCATAACATCCCTAAATCTATATGTTATTGTTACGTTAAATGTTATACTTCGCTTTTGGGTCTTTAACCATGTAGGAGAACAAATTTCTCTATAAAATATCTAAAATGACATTAATCCAAGAATACTTCATAATGGTGTAACGGTGCCCTTGCTTACAATTCGAAATGTTTATATGTATTAGCACTTAAATGAATCGCTAATGAGCTATAAAACATTTATATACTATTGTTTGTTTATACAAAGCGACATAGTTTGAGCAATACAAAATATATGTCAGAAGTGAAGTCGAGATCTCAGTTTCAAATGTTATATTATAAGTAATGAAATATTTTGATATCACAATGGTAAGTACCTAATATTATTATATAAGTAATATTTAGGTACTCCTTGAGCATCATGACAATCAATATAAGTGTAGGTTTTGTTTTATGGCTTACAGTTATATATAAGTATATAACGCGAGTAAAAATAAATTTTGTCACTTTTATGTAAATCATTTTATATATTTTCTTTTTGTTTATTCGTTAGTCTCATTCTGGATTTAAAAAACGATTCACTACAGTACTACTGTCTTACAGGAGATTCCGTGATAATTTATAGGTAGAGTATCATATTTATAATACGTTCATTAAAATGAACAAAATATTTGGATAAATTAACGCGTAGCTCTATGGTAGTAAAATAAATTAATTTCAGTCGATCTAGTCATCGTCCTCTGTGTCACTGTTTCGACGTTACCTACCTAAATATATAAATTAAGTGCTATGTAATGCATTCTTTGTATTGCCCACATTTTTATTGTTCTGATAAAAATGGATCGGTACCTATAATTGAAAAATCGACTGACTCATCTACATTTTAATTTTGATGTCCGTCACAAAGAGCTACCCATTTTTAATAAAGAGTATAATAGTGTTCAGTCATGCGCATGCGCCATTTAGGCGGTTAATATGCGTCACTGGATCTTACCGAAAGCCAGCGATTGACGCTACCAATCTTAACATTAATAACTGCATGTATTTTAATTCATTTTACTTATCGAATGCCGGATTTTTATGCGTATAGGTTAATAATATTGTTTTAGTGTTTAGTATTTAATTGTGTATCGCGAAAATAAAAGTAGTTTCTTATTAGATTAAGATGTTTAAGATCAATTGATGTTATATCACAAAAATATTGTTATAGTTATACTTAGTTTCTGTTGCGGTTTAGGATATATTCGTAATAAACGTTAATAAAAATTATAAGTAAAGAGTGATAACTTAATTATTGTGTAAAACACTCATGTATGATATGTCAGTCTACAATTTCCTTGATGTTGAATATAATATCGTGAAAATTCAAAAGAAAAGTTTGTAAATTTTATGTTCTTGAAATAATAGAATTGTCTGTTCCCAGCTTCAAGTTATTCCAAGTATTTGAAATTTTGAAAATTACTGAATGTGTAAGTATGCGTTACATGAAATAAAATTAAATATAAAAAAAATGTATTTTTTTAGCTACAGTAATTTGTTATATACCCGCTAGGATTTTGTTGTAGCTTTGAGATAAGTACAAACTCACAGATACATACAAAACAATTTAATTGAATTGTTGACGAGAGTTACCCAGAGCCTTATAAGTACTACTTATATGAGTAGGTCCTTTAAAGAGACAACATAAGACAGCACTATAAACTTGTTTTCCAAATCAATAACTTCCTACGGGTCATCTGAAGGCATGTATTCAGCACTGGACATGAATAACATTAGTATTGGGTGTTTTAGTAACAAAGGCACCAGTTACGGCATTGTTGGCCGAGAATGAAGCGGAGTCTCTTATCACTCTTTTGTACACTGTTAACAAAACACGTAAAGAACATTTCAAAATTGAATCTAAATGGGGTTGGGAATCGAAATGGATAAACAGGTAAAGAATAATAACCAGTAACCGTAGACACGAGTACTACCGGTATTAAATTTTGTCGTGGAATGTCCACCGACCACTAACAGAAGGGAGTACGTACTAATGCTTCGTGTATTATTCAGTTCACTAAGACAAGCAGAGAATGTCGGGTTCACCTCAAGGTGGAGCTTCTAACATCTATATATAAAATTAAGATAGGCACTAATGAGGTGTTCTGTTTCGTCTGTCCTCAGGAGCGGAAGCGTGTCTGAATCTGGACAGATTTTAAATAGGACTGTTAAACTTGAGATGAAACCAGGTGTCAATGAAAACCAGCAGTGTATTAGGAGGACGTCTGCAATTCTTACACTCTCGCTTGGTTCGAGGGCAACCTCTCCTCGGATGAGGCAATGATGTAATTTTCTTTTTTACCACTTTTCGGAAACTGTACCACCCAGCTCCTACTAAAAAAAATACTTAATTTTCACCTTGATTGGCTGATTTGCTCTGTACTTGCTGGATAAGTTACCACCCTCCTAAAATGCTGTTTTAAAAGCGCTGCGAGTTGTTGAACAGTCGGGAATTAAAATTAAAATTTAGTTTTAAAAATTAAGCAGACAAGAAGAATGGGAAGGTTATCCTGCTATATTTTATTCGATAATATTTCTAATATTATCGTTATTTCTAATATTCTTTACTGTGAAGGAATCAAAAAATTTGGGATACTGTTGAAGCGTTCATTGGAATGGGGACCACAAATGACAGTACAGACAAACTTGTCGCTTGTTGAGAGGTTCCAGGTTCGATTCGCGGCTAGGCCTGACATTTATGGTATGTTTGTTCCCAGGTTATGTTTGTTTGTAATCTCTAATTGTGTCTTCATGCCACCCACAAAACAGAATCCTAGTTCGGGGGTGCGAGTATTTATCTTTATTTTCAGTTTCTCTTCAGTTTTAATTGCTCCTTAAGCTCAAATGGCTTTTTGTACTTTATACTTATACTTCAGTTGAATCCACCAACCCTTTCTTATCTCATAAAACAATAAAATTTTCTTCATAAGGGCTTCCGTGCTTCAGTGGGCTAATTAGAGCTGACTGAAATCTAAATTTCGAATGCATTAACCCTGGTTTAAGAAATTTCAACACGAGTAGGCTACTAGAATGCCTACAATTACTAACAACCTTGGGGAGCAATCATTAGAGCATTTTTTTTTTATTCAAAAACTATGACATGCATACATGTAAATCGTTGTTGCACTATCAAAGAAACAGTGCTGTATATGAATTAGGTTAAATTAGAGCGATCTTTAGAAACTAGGGGACGTTCATGATATGTGTGCGATCGTCAACCACCTGAGAAGTCCTTAAGGTTTTGCCTCCATCGGACATTGCCTTTTGCCTGTAGCCAATCATGCCATGTCACAGGAATTTCGTGTAGCAATGCATACTCAATCGATAATGATGTGTCTCAAATTAAAAAGATCCTTTGATTGGGTTCGATTACATCCGATGAATTGAGTCGCTGGTACATTGAATCATCGATTCGACCTATATTGTTGTTTGACAATATGTAAACATAATATAATCTATACTATAAGTCTTTGATATTTTTAAATCTGTGTGTATTTCGATAGTTATTTCCACATAATATGTGTTCATATTCGTTTTAAATATTATTTAAAACCAAATATGGACACATCGAAAGGCCTACTGACTGCTTTGTCCGCAAACATTGGCATTAGTTCGTGGTGGTATATTGATAGTGGTGCCACAGAACATATGTATGAGCGGAGATAAGAACATCATAAATAATTTTTTAAGCGGCGGTAAGGCTAAAGAAGTATATATAGCGAATGGTGACAAAATGTACACGGCCGGGAGACGTACAGTGAAGGTTATTAGAGGGTAATATGAAGATCGGTGACATAAGGACTATAAGGAATGTTTGTTATGTAACTAATTTAAAAGTGAACTTGCTTTCTGTAAGCGCTATGGTTAGCAAAGTGTTTAGAATGGTATTTAGCTCTAACAAGTGTCAAGTATTCGATAATAACACAATAATAGCTAGTGCAACTTTGATCAGTGGTATCTTTCAGTTAGATACAATTGAAGGAATTAATTTTAATTGTAACATTACATTGAAAGGTAATGCCTCTCTCCTTGCTGATTCAGATTCTGTTGAAAAGACATTAAATGTTGACGATCACGTTGTAAGCATAACAACCGGTATGGCACCGTCGTCTTGCACATCCCAATCATCGCAGTATGGATTTATTAAAGAAAGATATAATCTCCGACATTTCTTATGAAAGTGGTTTTCAGAAATGTATATCTAGTATCGAGGAAATGTAAACTCGTAAATCTTTTCTTAAGAACTCATTTAATAGAGCAAAAGAAGTTTTAGGGCTGGTTCACACTGACTTATGTGGCCCCGTGCCGTCAAGATCATTTAGTGGTGCAAGATATTTTGTAACATTTGTAGATGATTATTCGAGAAAAACTTTTGTCTATTTTTTGCAAAGGAAGGATGAAGTTTATTACGTTTAATACTTGGAAAGTTCTGGTAGAGAATCAGACAAGTAAAAAGTTGAAAACTATACGTAGTGACAATGGTACTGAATACTGTAATTCAATGTTTCCGCATTTTATACAGGAGTGCGGTATTGTACACAAAACAATAGTGCCATACTCTCCGCAACAGAATGGAGTTGCTGAACGTGCTAACCGAAGCATTATGGATAAAACACGTTGCATTTATTTATTTAAAAATTTATTATACCTTTTAAAAAATGGTACAGTACAACAGGTGGGCTTAATTCTAGAAGCATTCTCTGCCGGCCGACTTTAGGGAAAAACAGAGACATCAAAGACGGTATGTTATAAAGAGATGATAAATAAGGCATGAATAATAACTAAATATAATATTTCTATTGAAAGAACATAAAAGTAAGTAAAAGTAAATATAAGGGAATAATTGAAAATAAATAGAATAGAAAAACTACGATACTATACAGATGCATGCTGCAGGAAGCCGGCTTAGGGCAGAAATGTTGTGCAGAAGCAGTGAATACAGCTATCTATCTAAAGAATTGGTCTCCAACAATAGCAGTTAAAGGGAGCACTCCAGAAGAAAAGTGGACAACTATTAAGTTATCCATTGCACATTTACGTATTTTTGGGTGTGTTGCTTATGCACATGTACATAGTCGGACCAAATTAGATCCCAAAGCAAAAAAGTATATTTTCTTGGATTATTGTGAGAATACAAACGCCTATAGATTATTAAGACCCTTAATTTCCAAATAAATGTATAAAGGCTCGAGATGTAACCTTTTTGGAAGATAATTATATAAGAGACACTAATGTGTCAAATGATAAAGAGTCACTCTCACAAGTTACTCTTGATGTAAATAATGACATAAATCATCAAACAAAAACATCTACTGATGTAAATATTTCTAGTGAGGTCCTTACTGATGACATAATTTTAGGCCAAGCTGATCTGAGGAATAGCGTGATATCCGTAGGTGATTCTGAAAGTGAGGAAAGCTTTTATTCAAGCGATCCTGCGGATAAAACTTATATTCCAGACAGAGAACAAGAATCAGAACATTCGTCTTCCAGATTACATTCAGAACAAGATACCAATGACACCTTGATGACGCAATTAGTCAGAGGAATATCCCTTACCCAGTAATACAGATGATCCCTATACTGTGAAGGCGGCGCTGAGCGGTCCAGAAGCAGATAGCTTGAAAAAGGCTATGAAAGATGAGTATAATTTATTTATTGTTAACAAATGTTAGACGCACACTGATCGAATTCAAAGTCAGACGCCTGTATAATGTAAATGGGTATTCAAAAGGAAATTGGGTGTCAATGGTGAACTTCTCAAATATAAAGCCAGACTAGTAGCGAATGAATTCACGCAGCGTTATAGGATAGATTGCAATAAGATATCTTCTCCAGTTATTAGATATTCAAGTATTTGAACACTACTAGCTTTAGCTGCTGAATATAACACGGATATTCAATATCTAGACGTAAAGACAGCTTTTCTGATTGGTGACCTTCAAGAGATGGTATTTATGGAACAGCCGGAAGCCTTTATGATTAAAGGTAGTGAACATAAAGTCTTCAAACTTAATAAAGCAATTTATGGCTTAAAGCAGTCTGCCAAAGCATGGTATGAGAAAATCAGCAAAGTTTTGTGTGATAAGATGAATTTTACAAAATCATTGTTAATAGCATGAAACCATGATAAACTCATATTAATAACACTTTATGTTGATGATATATTATTAATGTCAGCGCCAAATAACGCTAAGAAGACAATTGAGATTAAGAATAATCACAAAGGTGAGTTCGAAATTACAGATTTAGGGCCAGCACAGCATTTTTTAGGAAAAAAAGAATCTGTAAATGTATGGATAAAATAACATTAGATCAATGTAATTATATAAAGTTCTAAAAAGGTTTAAAATTACAAACCTGCAGCGACCCCTATGCAGACTGGTTTGAAACTAGTAAAATCGATTAATAACAAAAGTGGTAATTTCGATTACAGAAATTTATTAGGTTAACTGATGTATATTGCTGTAGGAACCAGACTGAATATAGCATATGCAGTTAGCTACCTTAGCCAGTTCAATGATTGTTATTATGAAACACACTGGAAATCAGCAAAAAGAGTACTTCGTTATCTTAAAGGATCTATAGAATTATGCTTGAATTATCAGAAAAAGTGGTAAGTATAATTATTACGGGCTATGCGGATGCGCTGGCTGGGGTAGAAATGAGGCAAAAAAAAAATCTAATACAGGATATGTGTTTCAAATTGGTAAATCTATAATTTCACGGGAGTCCAGAAAGCAGTGAACTATTGCATTATCAAGTACTGAAACCGAATACATTTATATATCTGATACTTGTAAGGAAGCTCTTTTTATTCGTCATTTCTTGCACTAAATATTGGGTACATTGTAAAGTTACAATTTATAATGATAATCAGTCTGCTCAAAAGTTATGCAAGATTACTATGTATCGTGCTAGAACTAAGCACATAGATGTAAGACATCATTTCAATAGGGAACATATTTTTAATGGTTCTATGGATGTGAAATATTTGTGTACAGAATGAATGTTAGCAGATTTATTGACTAAACCATTAACAAAAAAAGTACACAACAAGTTTGTGATGAAAATGTTAAAAAAAAAATACTTATAACGTAACAGTTCTGTATGGTTATGATAATACTTTTTTGTGTGACAAGCGTGTTGTTTTGTTACTTAAAAAAAAATTGATCTTGTTTAATTATTAGATTATATATAGGTTTAAGGGGTTGTGTTTGATATATAATCTATAAGTTAGTAGATCTGTGGTTATTTCGATAGTTACTTGTCTGCAAATGTCTCTCAGTTCAGTATGTCGCATTGCACAAATATTATATTTATTTAATACAACTCAATTAATCGTGTTTAGTCGTTTTTTGTATCACCTTAAACCTATCAATTGTATAGATTGGACATGTCGATCGAGATATAGAGAAGAACTCTTAGCAGCACTTTTGACAATTATTCTAACTTGGACGATACGTCTGCTACATTGGATCATTCAAATATGCTACTATACCGCTATATAATGTTCTGTTATAACAGTATTACTGGCATTTAGAGACAAAAAATGGAAAAATCAAAACAAACAAATCATTTTCAAAAAAATTGTCACAGTGTAGTGTCCTGTCCTGCACATCGAATCCATTCAGAAGGTCAAAGAAAAATAAACAGCACTTAAATTCAATAATTTATGAAGTGCAAATATTACATAAGATTCTTCTCGAGTTGCGCTTTTGTTCTTACATAAATGTTTATATATACATTTTATAAGCTTCTGTAAATCAAAGCAGTCTAAACCGTTTCAAAAAATCAGCCCTGAAAGTTTGTATAATAAAATAAAATTACTGTTAATAATTTAAAAAAAAAAAACACTACATCCCGATTCATTGTTTAGTAACGCTAAAACTAATTATTTTCTTCACTTGCTTTTGTGATGCATTCTTTCACGACTGATTTCCGTACACGAATTTTAAATTTCGCGGATATAATAAATGCGTTACATCATCACCCTAAATGCTTATTATCCTTAAGCTACAATTTTCACATACAAAAATATTTCGACCTAGTAAATCACTATAAAACACACTCGGCTTCTTCGTGTCTGTTGAAACAATATAAAAGAAAACTGCTGTCAGAAAACATAGTGAAGTACGAAAACCTAAATGTGCCCTCTAATATTTGTTCGTATGTTTAGACCCAAACATTTTATTTTTGTTATACTTAACTGAATTTTGTTTTTATTGAGTAAGGGTACTAAGTACATTGTTTTACATTGTAAAAGTATCCAAGTGTACCTATAACTGTGACCAAATATATGTCTTGATTTATCAAACGACATTACAGTACTGCACATAAAAAATACTTCCAAAAAATTGTTTACTCTTATAAGTTCATACCAAAACTCAGATCTATATTTCTAATGTAAATTATATTTTGATAGAATTATTACAATAAATGCTTATCAATATAAAATACTCATTCATGCAACTAAAAGATAAATTTGAGTTATTACACAACTAATTTCTACAATCAGTCCTTATTCACAAATCGCATAAGAATAGTTGTAAAAACTTTCAAGTTATTGAGGTTCAATTGTGTATTATAAAAATAACATCACTCGATTTTCTACAGTAACAATTTGTTTCCAACCAAAGGTGATTTCAAGAACACAACTAAAAGGTACTGAGACTTACATCTATTCATAAATCTTTGGTATTACCACTTTGCTTATAAAAAAGCAGAAAAAATAAATACTTTTGATGTGATGATCTTGATATTTACCAAAAGATATATCACAATGCACTATTCGAGGCATCTATGGCACTTACATATTCATAAGTCACACAATTATAAATTTATACAATGTACTATATATTAATTGAACTATAACAAAACAAATAAATTGTGATAAACCATACCATGAGGGTTCTGGTGTAGAAACATATTATTACTGCTGCATTGAGATTCCTGCATATTCATGTGTTTATAACATTTTGTCATGGTTATGTCATATTTACATAATTAAACATTTCCGTTGATGTCTCTTCTGAGGTTCAGGTCTTAATACCGCACGAACAGCTTCATCAAATACCTGAGCAACAATATAAAAGCTTTAAGAACTAATATAAATTATGTCATATTATGTTATCCCTATTATAGCTTGTACAATACACAACAAGAACAAACATTTACCACCATGTGAAGCTAAGTCAAGCTGAACAGTAGTTGATGCATAATATTTACTCTTTACTGTATAAGTATTGTTAAATTGACAGGACACAATGCTTAGAAAATACTCGTGTGTAGTAGTGTGGTAGGTAAATATATAGTAGTGAATAATTTGTACAATATCCAATGGGTATATTGCATTATTACTGTTTAAAATAATTTTCATTATAAGAAGAGAATAATTTTTAGGATGCAGAGTTTACTTATTCAAGAAGTTATGTAAAAAAACTAGTCACAAATATAGAAATAAAACAGTAAGGGCCTGAGGAAAGTTAAGAAATGTAATGTTAAAACTGGAAGTCATTGACTTCTAAATTGTTTGTTTTAAAAGAGTTTAGTGAACTAGTATGACAAATAATCTGTGAAAGGAAGTTTTAGTTGAATTTTGATGAAGGATGAAATACTAATCTACCTCAGATTACTATTTTCTGAAGGGATATATTAATAAATTAAGTCAAACTGACCTGCTTTAGTCCACGCTGTGTCAGTGCAGAACATTCCATATACTTGACAGCTCTTATTTTGTTAGCCAATTTCTGGCCTTGCTCCCTCTTCAATGGAGACATGCCTTGTTCAGACAGTAAACTTAATGTTTCTCGATCATCTCTCAAATCTATTTTTGTTCCTGTTAAAATAATTTTAACATTTTTAAAATTAATCACACAATATATTTGACTAGTGAAAAGTTTTTCATTAAGTGTTATGGTTATGACTATAAACATATCATATTTCTAATATTGTACAGCCTGTTTATCTTGTATAGAGCCTGAAACTATTGTACTAGTATTCTCAAGCCATTTGTTGAATTGGGCTGCACCAGATTTTGTGCCAATTACCAACAAGTCCAAGAATGCAAATGCCTCCATTCAATTAGTATCCTTTGGATAGGATTATAATATTTAATATGCTTTTTGTAGTGATAACAAAATTACCAATACTCATGTGCATAATATATCTTTCAGCCATGTAAGATAAAAGTAGTAAAACATTATTAACTGTTTTGATGTTGGACTATATTATTATTATAAAGAAAGAGAGTGAATTTTGTGCATATGGGAAAGGTAATCAAGGGAACCATGGCACTTATTTTAAAAATTTGTTTACCACTTCAAAAGTATGTTATTCAGAATAGATGTAGGCTACATCAAGTATATAATTATAATTAATGTTAAACTTGAACAAATTTGGACTGGGTCACTAGACAGATTTATATTACATAATTATATGTTATTTGATCAAAAAGGGATTGCCAATATTTGTTCACATATTGAATCAAATTTAGTGTAACTATTTTTGTAAATTTTTGGACTGTTAGTTTATTTCTTTCAATCTTACCAGTTAAAATTTAATCTAGACATACTAAATAAGTATTTAAGAAGTTATTTGAAATTGCTAATTGCTAGTCTAGTAAGACATTCATAAATGGGCTTAGTTTGTCTTTTGTTAAAATGTCAGTAGGTCAATCAAACCCCTGTGTTTAAAATATCTTTGTACAACAATATCTAAATTTTCTGTAATGCTTTGATATTATGAGAATTTCAAGCTATCATAGCACAGCTACTTTCTAGGCATGATTATTATCTGTCCTGACATAGGATAAACTTTTTAATTTCCTCTATTGTAGATAAAAATTCTGAGAAAAACTTTATATGTATAGGAGTTATTTTATTAATATGTATAGGTATACAGACACACTTACAAGAGCACACATGCACCCACACATGTATACACAAGAGTTTTAGATATATAGAAGATAGTATAGAAAGAGCGTCTTGCCCTGGGTGCCAAGGTTTTATTTTTTTATTAATAAATTTATATAAATAAAATTTTATGTAATAATCTAATCTTATAAGTTCTAACTTTTTATAATAAAAACTGAAAATTAATATGTTTTTTACTCCATATAAATTTTTCATTCACCTTTTTAAAATATTTTTAACTGAAATGGCCATTTGTAATTAATCTAAAATTGCAGCACGCACTATGAGATATCTCGTAGCTGGCAGTTTTGTTACACACGCTTAATATGAGATATCTCGTAGCTGGCAGTCAATGGGTTAAAGGCATAGCTAGTTATAATAATATAAATATCAGTAAAAATAATATACATAACTTACCAACTAAAATTATAGGTGCATCAGGGCAGTGGTGTTTTATTTCTGGATACCATTTTGAAGTTACATTTTCATATGATGAGGGGCTAAAAAGAAGAACAGTAAACCAAGTTAGTCATGGAAAAAATCATTATGAAGTTTCATATTTGTATACATTAAAAATATTGTCATAAGACAATAGTAATGTTCAAACTCAAATTTACTTATTTTAAACCTAGATTACTATAAAATATTAAGCATAAATTTCACTTGTACAAAATCTTATCTTGACCAAAACAAAAAGAAAATACAAATAATTTGACCACTCCCATGTTTAAATCAAACAGTTTATTTCTTATATACATATTTTTTTATGTTATGCCACCATATGGTAAGTGGTCACCATCACCCGTGGACAGAAGATATCACTGTTGCATTATCAGCCCATAATGAGAAGCAAGTAAGAGATAAAGTATGAAGTAGTTATATGAAGCACTAATAAAAAATGGATATATAAAATATAATTTCATTTGAATTTTTTATTATTGAACAGAAATAGAAGTTAATACCTATTTAAATGATTGAAGTATATGATTTAATTTGTTTATTATATTTCAAAAGAGACCCTAAGTCTGAAAAAAAATACTTAAAATAAGTATTCTTCTTTCTCAATATAATTAGAAAAGGAACCCAACAAAAGTCAGATTCAATAATCACATACCTTGTTACACTGAAACATATAAGGAAGACATCTGTTTGTGGGTAGCTCAGTGGCCTCAGTCTATCATAGTCCTCCTGCCCTGCAGTATCCCAAAGCCCCAGTGACACAGCTACTCCGTCCACAACCATGGGAGCCGAATAATTATCAAATCTGAAACGATATTGAAACATCAGTTATTTTTTGCAGAATATTACAAACTATGTAGGACATAAATATAATATTACAGGTAATATTATGTCTGATTAATTAATATTTATTTGACTTTATTGAAATATTGATAAATAACATTGAGAGATAAAAGTTTTAGAAATATTCAAATATTCAATGCATTACAATAAAGATTATAACATTATTATGTTGAAAGCAACAGGAATATTGAATGGTACCTAAATCAAGTTATGTGCCTGCATAGTGAAATTGTGATATGTTTTAATTGGTGTAATTATACATAGGTAAGTACCACTTAATTTGCCGTACTAAATTATAACCTTCCCAAATCATTTGCAAAACCAAGAACTTTTATTGGAATCCAATACGAATGCATACTTACACTGTAGGCACATATTCACCAGGGAAACTATCAGTGGTATAGGATATTAGCATACAAGTCTTGCCAACTGTTCCATCTCCAACAACCACACACTTAATAGGTCTTCCCGAAGACATCTAAGAAAAAACAAATTATTAATAAATAAAGGCCAAGCTATGAGTCACGAAAAATCAGTCTGATATGAACAAAAACAAAAAAATACCTTTGAAAGTAGTCGCTTGGGATACTCTCTATAAATTGAAGTTATTTACCATAAAAATCACAATTCAATCACTCTTAATCAGGAATTTTACGAAGAACAACCCTAAATTGAAATGTAAAATAAAATTAGAAAAACGCATTGAAAGATGGATGTTGTATTGCCATTTACCCACAGACTAGTTAGTGATAAATAATACGTATAATTTGCCATTTAGCGGTAATACCAGTTTCAAAGATAACACTTTTTCATATTAGTCTGTGCTAATATGAATAGTGCAGTAATTACTACATTTAAATGCTACAGAGTAAAAAATGGAAAATAGGTTTAGATTATGAACTACCTAATATATTTTGACAAAAACATTGTTATGGCATTGCTGGCGGGCATGGGGGGGGCATGCCGCTCGGTGATGAAAAGAGAGATATATATATATATATATATATAAATACGTAAAATGCTACATATAAAAAAACCTATTTAATTTTATATACGCAAAGTAATTTAATATTTCCCAAAATACGTTGGGTTTTTATAAAGTAAGAATTTTATTATAATTATAGGTTAACAAAATGTTATATGCTAAAACTTCTGATTTCTATACTGCGCCAACTAACTTCTAAGAACTAACTAAGTAACTTTCTAACTTTCTAAGATCTATATAGTTGATAGTATCAGGCGTTACTTTGCGGAAGTTCATTGTTATTAAATTAATATGAATTGTTGCAAAGTAAATTAATACTAATTTAATTTCTGAGATCTATCTGTCGGGACACAACACTGTAATACACTGTCGTTCTATACAAAATATTAAATTAAATCGACAGAGTGCTGGCCACAGAGTACATTTTTATACATATACCACGCGCCACACCATACCTCGACATGTTAGTGTAACTCATTATATAATCTTTAACTACACTGTATTATATAGTCTGTGCATGTATTGTTATCACTCATTCAACTATTTGATTTAATTTATTCATATTTTATCCGCTGTCCTTTGTTTCTGTTTTAAAGTTTTTGTTCTTCTGATGTCAATTCAAGTTAAACGATAATAACGCTAAAACATATTAAAAGGTTTCTTAAATATAGTAAATCCTTATAATTATTATTATTTCTATAGTTATTTAAGTCGTATCATTTTGGTTCGATATTTAATTTTTAGATGAGTGAGTCATGCGTGGAGACACCCGAAGCACCGGCTTGGCTATCAAAACTAGAAAGCCAAAGGGAAAAACTAAGTAAAGCTCGCTTAGGGCATGATAGTGGTGCGGGAGCTCCGTGTAATTCTTGCGGTAAGAAATACCATCCAAAAACCCCTTTATATGTTGAGCCGAATAATATGTAAATGTACTACGTACTTGAATCGTTATCTTCCAGATAAACCTACTATTGAATGTTATCATAACATAAATCAATTAATTTATAAAAACTAAAATTAATTTACTAAGTAATAAAGTCATTAATTTAAATTCTAAAATGGACATGTAAACAAATGAATTACAATAAAATTATGAATGGGAAATAATAAAAAACGTTTACACACTCACACTCCCGGACTAGGATTCCCTGTATTGCAGATGGCATGGACATACACAAATGTGACATTACAAACACCCATGACCCCAAACAAACATTTATTTGTCACATAAATGTCTGCCCGGCCGGGAATTGAACCCGGGACACAATCACACATTTTGACTAAAATTAATACTAGGTTCCATAATTTATGTTATGAAAATTATTGACTATTTCAAAAATAAAAATCTGTTTTTTAAACTAAACATCTGCATATTAGTGAAAATCAAATTGTTGTGATAACAAAATTGCATGTTAACTTTTAAGTTTATAGTTTTGAGTATTATTTTGTGAACAGGAAATCAATTTGCAGGACCATCATGTCCTGGCTTGGACTTACACTTTTGGCGTAAGGTATGTCGCTCGTGCCACTGCAGCAAAGATGTACATGATGTTCAAGACGATGACTTATCTGGGTGGGCACAGTTTGAACTGCTTGGCACAGCTAGACCTAAAAAGGCTTCTTGTAAGTTTATACAAAATGTTAATTGGTGTGTATGTTAATGATTGTGTAACATTCTATTTGAATATATGTAATTGTTGTCTAGTTATATGTTCACTAATTTTCCTGTAAAAAAGAGTAATGATGACTAGTAGTAGTTCATATATTACTGGCAAGCATGAGTACTAAGCAAGCTCATTTTTGGAGCCTGTTTTCTTAATGTGGCAGAGATTCATTTATAACGTTTCATAATTTTAATAAAATTTTCATAATTTTAATAAAATTTAATGAGTTGGACTATTTGTTAAAATTTTAACTAAATTGCTCTTGCATTCTTCAAAATATAAGGCTAGAATAGAATAAGGCCACTGACTATTTAAATTAACAATCAATATAAAATCTGTGGCTGTGAAATTGTGAAAAATTACCTATTTACTTGTAGCACATTGTAACTTAATACATGAATCATAGCTGATAATAATATTGTTATGAAGCTTCTCGAAGTCGGGAGGCTTACGAAGTTTCTGGAAGGGTGGCCGACCCTTATAATTAAAACAATAGAAGCAATAAAAGTGAAACCCAGGTAGTAATAAAAAGTACCTGGGTTACTTCAGGCCAAAGAGCCCTTAGGCAAAAGAGGCGAGATTGGCATACATGAGGGCCGAATTGAGGTTGTTTACCTGACCCGCTATTGTTATGTCGATTTCCGGGAATTATTGTTGTTGTTGTTGACTTCCACGAAGGCCGTGGAAGGATCTGGAAGCCCGGAAATCGATATAAATAGAGGGCAGGGTCGGCCACGAGGCATTCGGTCTCCGGATACGAAGTGAAGAGTTCTCTCCCTACGAAGCGAATACCTGCGATCTACGAGTGTAACTGTGATTGTGAAGTGTGTGTGAAGAAAAATAAAGTCTCTGCGGAACTATTGTGGCAATTTTTACGAGCCTACGGATCCTGACACGTAACAATATTTTAGCTTATTTGTCAGTACTATTGAGAAGGTACATGTGTCGCTGTTACTCACATTGCTAGCATTTCAATTAGTCAACAATGATAACAGCTACTTCTATATATTACTTTCACTTCTATGGATGGAGTTATGAATATAATGTAATCCTGTTTACCTATTCTTCACTTATTCTTAGATGTCTCCATTATTTAAAAGTTTGCACATTTATCAAAAACCAATGGCAATAATATAATTCCATACATATCATGAGCTTGTAACCAGAACAAATTCAAATTCCATTATTTATATACATATCATTGAATAATGGAATTTTAATTTGTTTTATGTTAATGCACATAATTTAAGAATATAACTACTAGGACACACAAAAGTTTAATCATAATTTCGTAGATATTTCTAGGATACTCGTTTTTTATTTAAATCCAATTTTACCAAAGCATACTTTATTTTTTTAATGATAATATTTACAATCTTTCAGTGCCCCTCATTAAAATTCGAGGTGTAACAGATAAACCTGTTAAACTTGATTGGGTCCCTCCAAATGCCTCAACTGAACTGGTAATTCTTTTTTATTATCTATCATCACACTAACTCCTATCTCCTTTTGTTAGATGTTTTGTGGGATAATATCAATAACATATGATACTACTGATTTGTGGGTATGAAGTCATAATGTATGACTTTTAAATTAATATATACCTACATGAGATGGACCTATGTGGGACCTATCAACAACAGCAACATCCTGATGTTGGTGTGTACTATGATTTATGTGCTTCTACAATGGAATCTGTTTAGTCGTTTTAATCCTCAATTATTAGTTTTTTTAGTAGTACTAGTATGGTCAGATATGTTCAGATTGATAATCACTAGACTTCAGTTAATTTTCCAACAACTTGGTAATTTGTGACAACTACATCCTTTGGGCTGCAGTCATATTTGCAGCTAGTTTCAGAGGCTTGATAAGATTTTCGAAGATTTTATCGTTTAACGAACATTTTTTAGGTATCCGAGTATATGTCGTGTCTCGGTGCTATGGCGCCGGTGTCTGGGTCTGCGGCGGCTCGACGTCGACGTGCGCAACTCCGCACTCAGCTGCCCCCGCACGATGTAGCTCCGGCTGTCCGAGATCACGCAACGGATCAGGAGAAATCTGAACATACCGTAAGTAATTTTTTTCATTGCTATAGTGTTTTTGAGTGTCAAGGTAAATCTACATATTAAGTCACATTTGGCAAATTATCCAACATATATTTATTATGTTCTAATACAATTGTGTTATTATTAGCATATTACCTATCCATTTTATATTATCCAGTATTTATAACTCTTAAAAATTTATTTTGAATCGATTTTTTTTAATACAAAATCCTAAGTATGAGATTTGAGACATACGTGTAGGTACATAATAAATTTGGTTGTTTTTGGTTATAACCTAATGGCAATAAGGTTTTCTCTCGTAAAGTGTTAAAATCATTGTAATTCACAATCTGCCACGCTGATCATGTCCAGAATTGGTGAAATTAACTAATTCGAGAACATCGTGGAAAAATTTCTGCAACTTCTTTTCTTTGACATTTTATTTTAGAGATGCATCCATAATTTGAACTCCCCATGTGGGGGATGCCGTCGTTCAAACCACTAGGTATAACAGCTTAAACCTTATAAAACGTTATTATCTTTGCAGGAATACATCACTCGGATAAAAGACCATGTCGTCGGAATGGGTAATGTCGTCCGAGTGGGGCCTTTACAAAGCGGTGAAGTATACTCTGTCGAAAATAGTAAAACTCATACGACCACTAAGTCATATGCATTGCCTTTGAAGATATCCAACATATCTAGGGGTGTTAAATACAATATTGTCCCTAAGAATGCTTCAGATAAGAAACTCGTTTTAGATTCACAGGGTAATGTTGTCAGTAGTGCTGCTAACTTACCCGATTATAAATCTAGCCCAATACTGAGCCGCATAGTGAAAGACAAGTTGCACGTTATGCGTATCGAATCAGATCGAATTAAAAGCGCTGTCGAACATGGACTTGTGTATGACAAGTTACTAAAAAATCTCAATGACTTGAACATGCCTGTCAATAATGATGTCTATTTGCAACCGATTAAGCTTTTTAGGGATGAATATAATAAAAACCCACAGTTCAAGGAAGAAATCAATGACTTTGCTACTAAAGCTCTAAATGCTCAAGTTATGCCAGATATATGGTCAACAAATAATAACAATGTCATTGGTACTGCCAAGTTGTTGGATAGTAGAATTCAAAAGGGCACTATTTTTGCTCCAAATGGAGAGATCTGGAGTTGGAAACATGAACCAACTACTGCAGAACACAGTGGGACAATATGCTCTACGAAAATAAACCCACAATACTCCACTACAATGAAACCAATAAATCAAGTCGAACCGCAACAAACAGCACCATTAAGAGAGTATCTTCGATCACACTCTGAAGAAGATCTTCCTCCTCCGCCGTTGCCTAACTATAGCACGTATCCTGGCTCCTTCTCCGCACCCATAACAAACAGCGATTGGAATAACGAAAACGCGCCACTCCCTGATGGTTCTGGAAACTCATTACCAGCGCCCGAAGGCAACTATGGGGAACCTATAGAACCCCTTGTCACTCAACTTGCCGATATGGCCCTCAGCCCTGCAGAAATGGAATTTAATAGGAAGTTATACAATGAGGGCGTCCCTTGTCAACGATGTGAGAAACCAATGTTTGCCGGCGAAGTAGCGGTTAAAGCGGAGAGAGCTGGACAAGAAGCAATTTGGCATCCTCAATGCTTCACTTGCAGCAAGTGTGGTGAACTTCTAGCAGATCTCGTTTATTTCTTCTATAAGGGTGAAATCTATTGCGCTAGAGATTTGGCAAACGTTTTGGAAATACCTCGCTGTGCTGGTTGCGACGAGCTGATTTTCACCAGGCCATACACTGCCGCGGAGGGAAGAGCGTTCCACGTTCAACATTTTTGTTGCTACCATTGCGACGCACCACTTGGTGGGAAGAAGTATGTTCCAGATGATAAGACTGGTCTCCCTATATGTCTACAGTGTTACGATCAGTTTTACGCAGAGCGGTGTAGGGCTTGTGGTGGCGTCATTGGTCCCGAACAACAGGGGGTTTCTTGGAACAATGTACACTGGCACGCCAATTGTTTTATATGCTCTGGACGTATGTGCGGTAAAAGTCTCCTCAGTGGCCGTTTTGTGGTCAAACAAGAGATGCCTTTTTGCAGTGTGCCTTGTGTGCAAAGTAAAATTATGTAATTGGTTACGGCTGTACTAATTTAAGAGAATTTGGTATTTTATCGCTGAAAAGGATATTTTTAGAGAGGGTTATATTAATTAGTGTGTAATGCTATGTAAGAACGTCTATAAAAGTGGATAAGAAAACGTCCTTACTAAATTAAAATGGTAAATTAATTTTTGGGGATCATATTTTATAAATTTTTGATGGTTTTTGGTGTAAAATTACCTGCATATTTCATAATTTTATGATTAAGAAAAATAATATTTTTTTTACTATTCTCTTGTTATATTTAAGCACCTAAAGGTGTTGTATCACAGACCTGCCAAGTAATAGGCGCTCTTTAAAAGGAACTGAGTTTTGAATTGAGACTGACAGAATTTTGTTTGATTGCTGTGATTTCAAGCATGCTAATAATAATATGTGATTAATACATTGAACTGACTTTATTGTGATTATTATTAGGGGCCAATATTATAAAACTTATTGTATTCTTGAAACATTCAAATTTTTCAATTTACATATGTATTAACAGATAAGAAAAGTATGACAAATATTATAATAATATGCAATTATTGTTGATATACAGTAAAACAAATTTTAGCAAGAAGATGCATTTATGTATTTACACAAATATTTAGTCTAAGAAGTATTGTTTATATTTGAGATTATGGGTGACATATTTATAAATGTGGTACACATCATTCCTGTAATTTGTGCCATCATGAATAAATTCTAATATCAAAAATCGTTTTCTTTAATTACCCTTTGACTATTAAATTTAAATTACATGTTTAATATTTATAACATGTCAGACATTTTTTCTTAAATGTGATTTTCATATTTCTACTGGTTACCCAATTTTATGATGTACTCAACTTATTTTTATTCTAGAAATAAATCAACAAGAGAGATTGAATATAAAGTTTATCTGATTTTTAAGCAAGGACTACATAAGATTTGAAACTTGAAATTGTGAAGTACTTGTATTATACTCAATAATAATGTATATTATATATGTATATTATACATTATTATATTATATTAAATTGTTCTCTCATACCTGAATCTACTGAAAGTTTTATTATAGAAATAAACAATGCCACTGTACAAAATTCTTTTATTTTATTATTTTAAGTATCCAGTGTACATAAATTATTGAATAAATATATATATTTTTTTGAAATTTAGTGTTGAATGTTTTTTAAAATCTGACATAGGACATGAATGGAGCGTTAAAGTTTGACAAATCACATCTGTAATTTATTGAGGAAATGACAAGACTGTGCTGTCAGTTTTGTCATGGATAGCATACAAAGCCTGTTGTTGTGACCATGCAACTTTTCAACTGAAACATAATTGAGGATGACGATCTGTATTATCATCCCTTACATCTATATGGATATGGTACATAACATGGTTGTCTGTTGTAAGTGGTGCAAACCAGGTAATTCAAAACTAAATTTACAATAGGCTACATGCAAACAAGGAATCTCATGCTGAAATCAAATAAAAATAAAAAATATTTAAACATATATTTTAATGCAATAGGTGTGCGAGCTTATAAAATTTAAATAAATCATAATAAATGTTTTAACATTTGACAATGATCTAGTGTTTAAAAAAAAATACTTTTTAAATTTCTTACATCACTTTATATAAGTTTGTAAATTAGATATTACAGTAATGTTTCTGTACTATGTGGTAATAGCATTCAAGTCTGCATATAAGGGCAATTTTTAGATATTAATGTCAAATATAGGTTAGTTAAAAGCTATACAAATGATTAATCATTTGTACGTAAATAAAAATTGTATTTAACAATTAGTGATATTTTATGTTCCTAATTTTAATAGAAGCTGAAACATAATCTAAATTAAGCAGCAATTTTCAAATTTCCAAGATCGTTTTTCAGTTTGTTGAGATTTTCTTGTATAGCTTCTTGTTTGTTCTCTAAGGCTGATATGTGCCCATCGGATCTGTTAATTTCCTTATTAATATATTCCATGCGTTTAGCAACATTCTGTCTAGCTTCTTCTAAGTCTTGCTTAACTAAAACTGGACCAATCAATTTATACACTTCAGCATCTTTCTTCAGTAACATTAATTCTTCTTTCACTGCTTTGTTTTCATTTAGTTGACTGTCTAATTGCTGTTTTTGAGCTACAGCTTTATGATACTCTTTTTGCACTCCATTGAATATTTCTAGCTCCTTTTGCAGTTTTTTTTGAATCTCTTCTGCCATCTTCATTGAAATATAAACTTTTTTAATCTAATCACAAGTAACACGATCAGATCAAATAGAAAACGATGATAAAAATAAACCACAACTTTTCGGTAGAGCAAGTACAATTTCAAAATGTCTGAATGCCTTGCATTCAGATTTGTATAACTTTTTGATTTTTTGTTTTGTCTTTGACAATAAACAGCGTAGGAAGTTTGGAGGTTAGGTTACCTATCTTTTTTTTAAAACTAGGTTAAGTCACAGTCACAGATTAAATATAATTAATATGATTTTTTAAAAATAGGTTTCGAGGTCTTGGGGCACAAAATCACATTAACGTTAATAAAAGAAGAATTACAATGTACTAGACATATCGGTTATGTTATATAGAAAAATATTTTATGAATTTCTTCGATATATAAAACTTAAATTATAATTTGCTTCGGTGAAGAAAAACATTGTGAGGAATCCCGCATACCCAAAAGTTCTTTAATATATTCTCAAAGTTGTGTGACATTTGCCAACTTGCACCTGGCAGATGAGCCAAATATGATCTTTACCTTAAACATGTAATGAGAGAAGACTCGACTCCAGCAGTGGACAATTTTTGGTTGTAATGATAAGTCTGAATGCATACTATTAGCTTACATCTACTACTATGTAATATAATCGAGTGATCCCGTTGGTTACATACATACATTATTGTATTGTATCTAGCAGCCATTCCCAATTCACGGTCGGACATAGGCCTCCCCTAATTGGTTCCTAATCATAGATACGACATACAGACAGATTTTTTATATCTATATCGATAATATAGGTACGTCAAAATTAAAAAAAAAAATCTTGAATTTACAGATTATTTATTGCTGTAGATTATTTGAAAGCAATGTTACACTAATTTACCATTTAGTCGTCCCCAAAGCTACAAATCTGAAATTTTCACAAGGTCTAGGTTTAACGGCCATATACAGAAAAATGGTGAAAACTGGAATAATGAAGCTAAGGGGTACTTCATGAAGTTGATAGGAAAACAGCCAATTCATTAAAAATAAACGCAGCCTTAACGATAATCGTTCATTACAATGTGCATTTTGTGTAGGTCTATAAAATGAAACACTGTATTACCTGATATGGAACTTTAAAAGATCAGCCAAACTATTGCTGAAGTATTAAAATCCTCTAAGCGAAAATAATTCAACTGTGGACCACAACTATCAAATTATTAGATGTGACGAGTATTTTCCATTGATATTTAAAAATTTAAGTTTTGGAGTATATGATCTGAAAACCTAATACACCCATTAGAGATAAAAAATACTGTATTAAAAGAAATTATTGAACCTAAAGGTTTCAAGAATTTAAACATGTGATTAAATTGAAGATCCTTCCTACAAAAGAAATTAAATTCTATGTACATTTTGTAAAATTAATGCCAAAACTTGATAGAAGTTATTTGCCTGTAAAAAGTGAATTGTGAATTGAAAAGTTATATCACACAAAATTTAAATTTTTAAATTTAAGTTATTTGTCTTTAATGTATTAAACAGGATTTTACGTAAGCTGATTGTTACTTTGTAAATGGTAATTTGGTAAATTATATTGTATAAAAAAACTCATAAAATATTCAACAACCACAAGCTATTTAAATCATTCTATATAAGCTTTTATATACATGTAATTTCTTTTATTTATATTGTAACAATTATAGTTTTGTAATAAATTTTTTGTGCGATTTTTTATCTCATATATCTCATATCCCTACTATACATATAAGTCTGTTGAGATTTTCATGTGTCTCGAGTCAACTCAAAAATGACTTGTCCGATCATAATGAAAATGGGTATGTAGTGAAAACACGTAATTGCTAATAGGCTATATAAAATATATCTTTATAAATCTGTAATGTCTTTCTGTGTGTACACTAGATTTTTTGTCAAATTTCATGACAAATATTCGTTTTATGACAGACTAACATCAATTTGACTATTTTGAAAATTTTTGTTCGTCTGTCTGTCTGTATGTCCCATTATAATTCAAAATTAAAATTGGTATGTAGAAATAACACATGATTGTGCAGATGATAGGTTATATAAAATGTCAGTGAACTAATGAGGTGTAATCAAGAAAAAAAAATTAAATTTTTAATAATCATGTATATGTAATTATTAGTCCAACCCGAACAAAGTCCGACGGGGTAGCTTGTCTACTATATAAATCTGTAAGCTCTGTCCGTCGTTTTAATTGTATTGACTATGTGATAAATATTTTTTTTAAGACCCACTGACCCAAATTCTACCAATGTCAAAATTTTTGTCAGTCTATTAGGCTTTTATTACTAAAAACCCTTTGACCAATGTTGATGCAAATTAGTAGGTATATACTAAGAGCATGTGGTCGAGCAAATAATACGCTATATATGATTTTATTAAGAAACCTTTTATTTTATAATAAAAAAAACATTTTCTTTTTTTTCGGTAGCCTTATTCATTTATCATGTGGCTGTGTTTTTTCATAACAGTACTCTGGTTTTACTATTATTCATAGGTTAGGTAAATCTGTCAGTTAATTCATAAAATTCGTTTTCTTTTCTTTAAATATTAATAATTTCCCTAATTTTGTATTTTCATCGGTTGTCATTTGTTTGTAACATATAATGATTAAATTTATATAATTATCTTATTAATTACTAGCAAACTGTCCTCGCTTCGCTTCAGAAAAACTACACCTTACGATTAAAAATAACACCTGCATTGTTTTAGGACTGTGTTTTTCTCGTTACATGAATTACAATATTAATGTCGGTTTTTTTTATTTATGGACTGATTGCATTGAAATGAACTTTAAGTAAATGAAAACCGAAACAAAGTCGGATAAGCCGTTTCTGAGATTAGCGCGAAAAAACGCATAGACAAACGGACAACCAGACAAAAATTCTAACAAGTATTATTTTGGGTTTCATTTATTTTTCTCATATATTTATCCTTCATGAACCTATATGTATCATTATGTCCTTCGTGCAGCAATCAGTTAAAATTTTATTATATTTATGTATAGATTATTCTTGAGTGTTGTGATACATCATATAAATTGGGAATGTTGTTAGAGAGACAAGAATAAATAAATATTACAGTTAAAATAAATTTTGTGATGATGAACTATGTCAACGCAAAACATGAAACTATTGAAATATCTGTGCAAACGAATACTTATTCACGAGACTTATCTATACTAATATTATAAAGAGGAAAGCTTTGTATTTTTGTATGTTTGTAAGGAATAAACTCAAAAACTATTAAGCCGATTTTAAAAATTCTTTCACCATTGGAATACTACATTATCTCTGAGTAACCTAGGCTATATTTATTACTAGAAAAAATAAGGGAACCTCGTTAAAACTTCAGTAACGTGAACCAAGGTGTGAAAAAATTTGCTTAAAAATTTCTTTCATCGGATACGCTGCGGAAACTATTGATAAAGTACACCGGTGCGAAGCCGGGGCTGGCCGCTGGTACTTATATAAAGCGGTGTTATTCTGAACAGTATTGTGACAATTGTTTTAAATTCTTAGGCACGAGCGGCTGAAAAATATTTAAAGGCATATTTATTTATTTAATCTTTATTGACCACAATATATAACAGTACAAATGGCGAGCTTAACGCTCAATGCATTCTCTGCCAGCTAACCATTAGGCCAAACAGAAACACACGATGAGCGGCATTGTTAGTGTAAAAAGAAAAGAAACTTCAAGAATATACATAACTAGTAAATAAATTATAATAATAACACTATACAATTACTTATTATGCAAACATACATATATATATAAATATAAATATATATATATAACAGATGACGAACAAGTGACTTATTGATGACGATCCAGTAAATAAGCACGTATTCTATATAATAGTACTATAATGCTATTGATAGAATTGAGGGCATATATTTAATATAAAATAATCATGGAGCAGTAAAATTATTTATTAATAACGTAGTCTTATTTAGTAATAATAATCATTAACCTATAATTTCTAATAAATAACAAATTAAAAACTATACACTATACATATATTATTTAAAAACTTTACAGATCTTCACCATATTCTAAGGTCCACATATAACCAGCGTTTGGATCTCCACTTTTCTCAGCTTCATCTTTCACTTTTTCAGTCTTTTTTAATAATTTTTGAACAGTTTCAAGAAGTTTGGGATTTAGTTGGCTTGCTTTTCCAGCCTGTAGCTTTTCAGATTTCTTTCCCATTAAACTTTCCTTTCCAAATCTTTCCCTTACAAATTTTTCGTACAGATCAACGTCTTCGTCATCATCATCATCATCACCATTATCTCGAAGATTTGGTTTTTTATAATTTTCATGGTGTTTGACTTTGTCGTCATTAAAGATGTTATAAAAGTCGTCTTTATCTGTATAGTATGGATCTTTTCTGTATTCACTTAGATTTTCATCACTGTCTTTATCATAGTATTTTCTTTCATTTTTTTTTGGTGCTCCTAAACGAGAGTAGGATAATATATCTTCGGGTAAATTTATTTCTGGTAGCGTTATAGAAACATCACCAAATTTTGTTTTCAAATGCTCATCATAACGCTCTGTTTTGGGAGTCAATGCGTCAAGTGTTCCATCTGAAGCATTTTCATCTGAAGCAGTCTTAGAATTTAATGGTTTTTCTTTATTATTATTAGTTTCCTTTTGTAATTTATCGTCATGTTTGTAATCTAGAGGTATTCTTTCAAACTGTTGCTTAATATTAGCTTTTTCACTGCTATTTTCATTAAATTCACTGTTTATTCTTTTGTTATACATATCCTTTTCTTCTGATGGAGAATATTTTTCTGTATTCCGTAAGTGAGTATTTTGATACCTTGTTGAAATTTCTTCATTTGATTCACTATTTAGTTCTACCACAGGTTTAACTTCATCGTCATTTATACGTATTGGTTGTTTTTTAGATATAATTACACGTTCTAAAGAGTTATTATCAACCGTCAGAGGAGTATGATACTTATTATTTTCATCAGAGTTATGTTTTGATGGAGCAGTAGTGGTATGTATTTTTTCAACAGAATCATAATTTTTATATGAATCTTTCAGAGGTTCGACTTGTCCTTTTTTATTTTCCTGTACTCTCTCATAGCTGAAGTCATCTAATTCTCTGTCTCGAAGAGATCTTGGCGTATTTGTAATATCCGGATTATTTTTATAATTTTGATCAAGCGAATTAGTGCTTGACTTCTTAAACAAAGAACTTTCCTTACTGTTTTCAATAGATTTGTCATCTTCATAAGGCAGCTTTTTTTGGTATTGATCATCGTTTTGTGGATATATTTTTTTTCCAACATGCTTATTAATGTTTTGAGGATCATTTATAGTTTTAACATTTTCTCCATCTCTGCGATCATCTATTAATTCCTTTGAGAATTCATTACTTTCATCATAATTTTGAATTTTGCCTAAGTGGGGAGGCTTATGACTGTCACTGTAAGTATTTTCTTTACTCTCACCTCTTTCTTCTGAATTTCTTACATTTGAGTTGTAAGTACTTTCAACTTCTCTGTCAACTGGTGCGCGGTGTTGTTGTTCATAGCTTCTATTATCTTTTTTATTGGGATGAGATTGATTAGCATTACCTTTACCCGAAAAGTCACGGAAATGTTCTTCTCCCGTAATTTTTGGCAATTTTAAATCTTTATGCAAAGTCTCAATGTTGAAATCTGCTAAATCAGTTTTTTTTATGATCTCCCTTTTTTTTAAAAAACTTTCTCTTTCATTATGGTAAGTGGAATACGGAGCAGGTGAAATACTCTTAAAAAAAGTTAAAGGTTCTTTTATTGTTTCAAGAGATCGTTTTTTTCTAGATATGCTATTTTTAATATGACCCTTAGTTTTATTTTCTAAGTTTGCTTTATCTGTTTTTTTGTGTGCATATTTAATGAGCGTATCGGCATTTTTATTCAAATTACTTTTGGTGTTATCTTCTTTACAACTTGTATTACTATTAGCACTATCTATGCATTTTGCTGTAACAAGCTGCTCAGACTGAGAAGTTTGATTTTTATGTAATGTTTCATAGCCGCATAAATTATTTGGTGCTGGATTAGCTGTTATGCCATTTTGTGTTTTATTACATATGATAGAATCCGTAGTTGCAATTGCCTCCGTTATCTGCGAACATAATTTTTGTTTTAGTCACAACATAGTCTACGGTAATGTACCTGGTTAAAAAAATTTAATCATTAGGAAAACGGGACATTACAATAAAACAAAATAAGTTGTCTATTAATTACCATTTATTTTCTACGTGTATTTACAAAAATAATACATATTTTGACATGCATGTAAAATATGATCTACATTGTTTCGAAATAAATAAATTAACAAGTAAAATACGTAATGTAATATATTTATTTAAATTTGTAATCTATAAATATTGTGTTTAAGTTTTTATAAATCAATAAGTCTAAATAGAATTTATTTATATAATCTTTTTACTTTAATGACAATTAATTGGAATCAGTAAAGTTATATCTATTTAGTTATCGATTTGCTTAAATTTTTGAAGTCAATAATTGTAAAAATTGATTCCATTTCACAACGAAAACCGTCATTAAAATAAAGTATTTACATACAAGACGGCAAATATTAATACATCTAAAATACAATATGAGTTAATACAGATACCTTATCAAAGAAGTGAACAGTAATCGAAATATGGCATTTAAGCATGTGGTATCACCATTAAACCATATTCTAAACTAATTTTGTACAATTTTATTCTACTCGTACTTACACAAAATGAAATAACATCGATAGACATGAAGTAATAGACAAAATCTTAGCTATGAGTTATGCATTTTTTCAATAACATAGAAGTAGATAAGTGTCCGAATATTTTCAGTGTGGTATTTTATATGCCAAAAGCGCGATCTCTATCTTCCTATCCTACGTCTAATTTTAGGTAATATTCGAACTTCTATTTATTTATAGTATTTATGATAATAATCCGTTATAAAACTAAGATCTTAACTTCCAAATCCAGTCGAAATTTGCTTAATAATCGAATTAAACCGACATTCTTCCACATATATTGATTTATAAGAAGACTATAGAAAGTTTTCAAACATCGAACATAGAAAGTCTGATAAAATAGAAGGTGGATGTCACAATATAAAATACACGACTACAGATCAGTAGTCAGTTACTTCGTTCTTATCTTAACGTAAACTAGTTAACCAATTATTTTGATAATGTGTTAAAAAATGTAACGAGGGCCAGACAAATCCATAGACTACGTATAAGTAAATGCAATAATTGAATTGCACAAACAAAAATAATTCTTGAAATTCAAATAAATTATGTCGATTTAAGAAATCCAAACTTGGCAAAGTATATAAGAATGCTTCAAACCTAACATTTAATCAGTAAAACTTAAATTCTTCGATAAAAATTAAATGGTACGAAATTCAAAAAGAATTCAAGTGATACTTTTGTAAAATATTGCCAAACATTCAAGGCTTTAAACTTCCGTTTAAAACTGTTATTACACTATATTGTCCCTATACTAAGAGTATTTTCATTTTGAGATATTGTTATTCTATGTTCATGATATTTCATATTTTGTCATTTAATTAATGATTAGATTATTAGGTAAGTACTCAGTAGTGACTGGGGTATGAAAAATTCAAACTAAGGTAACTTAAAAATTGTTTGCAGCCCTATTTAAAATCTAATTAAACGACTAAATCGACTTTTAAGGAGCAAAGTTGTGATTTATTCTGGTACATAATTACATAAATCAATTTTGTGACCTATATGTAATAAGGCAATAAAATATTCGGATTCACTTTCTTATTTAAGTTTACTTATTAGTCGATAAAGATATGTTTTTAGGTATTGCGTTACCACTGACTTCAGGAAAAATATATTGGTGGCTTTTGATATTAAATGGTCACATACATATAGATACATTGAGAATATATTATCTGTGCATTCATTCTGATTTACTTTCACATCTGTTTTGACGAATCTTGGTAAGTTATAAATTATACGTGGAAGGAGTAATTACGAGTATCTATTTATATTAAGCAAATAATATTTTCCACTAAAGCGAGTGGTAACCGTCTTCAAGCTAGCAGTCCGTGCATTTGACTCGGTGTATACATTTCTACGTGGTCAACTAAAACTACTCACTATGTGATATAATACTTGGTGCTGTGCGTCTACTTCTTCCCGAGAAACGGATCGTATGTGAAGCTACTTACGAATTGTTTTGCAGCGCCGTGGAAGGGCACTGCCTCCGCCCACTTACTAAAATCCATCGTAGGGATTATTCCACTTCTGCAAGGTACTCGTGGATTTCTGTAAAAAAAGGAAATTTATTATTTATTCAATGTTTCATGGTGTGTGCATAGTGTCAATTACATTAATATTTGGATTTGTTACTGTTATAAGCGTCTTTTATGGACGTGTTAGTGTAGCACTAAAATGCACTCTCCCAGGTCACTTAGGTTAAGTCAGGTTAGGTTAATAACAGTGAAGCAACATTCCACTATTATCACCATAACAGCATATAATTGTTCCACTGCTGGGCTCGGGTCAGATATAATGGGGTCAGACACTAGTATCATCATGACCCACAACTGTCTCAACGCTGGGTTCGGGTCAATCACATGTAAACCTACTTTTGGCAAGTCAATAACAAACATATATTGTTATAGGTTATTTCAGTAAGATACTCACAATTCATGATCCGGTAGTACCATGGGGTACAGTTGCACTGTGTCGATAATATCTGTGTTGTCACAGATTATACGCGCTAATCTAGATTTTCTGATTTCTGCCAATTGCTCAGGTGTAAACGATGAAGGCTGGTTGGGTAGTTCAAACCTGAACAAAAAATATTAATGATATTCATTCATCTTTCATTGCGTTCAATGACCACCAGGTCTCCGAACTTGGAAATAACCTCGCTGAGGTAAAATAGTTATTCTACGGGGGTAACAAAAGCAAGATTGGTATGGTTACATAGTAAAAATTACTTTATTAAATAAAATAACAGATCAGCTGTATTTGGGAGTAAAATTTGTTTCCTCTATACAACATAAAGGGTAAAAATATATTGGGTTAGGGTTCACCGACTTACCAGAATCTATCTCCTCTTCGTGAGTATGAAAACTGTGTGGCAATTATGCACGCGAAAGTAGGGCCCAACATGGATCCCGGGAGCGGCCTTTCGGAGACGCCACCAGACCACAGATCTACATCGATGGGATGTTCGAATATAGATTCATATTTGCGAACTGTTTCGTTAGGCATAGATCCGAACAAATCTTGGAAAGTTTCAGCGCCCGGGAGACCACAGAACTTCCTGAATTCCATGTATCCAGGGAGTCCGAATTCGCGTCCTCGTTGCATGTTAAAAGACACCAAATCCATTCCAAAACGCGCGCCGACTTTCTTGAATAGATGATTTGTTACTTCCTGTGTTATAGAGTCGTCCATAGCTTGGGCTACTTGGTTCATTAATCCCATCACATATTCGTCGAGAACTCCTGCTCTGTATAAATCATAGGGTCTTCGAATGAGATCTGACAATCTCTTTGAAGCTGAAATTTATAAAAATATAATTATATATTTAGAATAAAGAATAACTACTAAACTAATTTGTATTTTTATTATTTTTATACCGATAAATTTGTGCGCCTTCGACCATCTTTCGACGGCTGTAGGCAATAGCGAGTGTCCGAAACGGTAGGCAGCGGCGGCGAACGAAGCCAATACATCGGGATTCACTTCAGGATCGTATCCGTTCCAGTACCCCTTAAAATAAAACAGTTACATTTATGTATGCACCTTTGTATATTTTTTCTGAAAAGCAGAAAATGTTCAATGAAAAAGTTACATAAAGAAATGTATCATAAGTATTTCTGAACCTCTTTTTCCAGCACTAATCCGAATTTTTCCATGACATCTTTACCAAGTAAAATTGGCAAGAATTCGTTGTAAGTGATGTGTTGAATTTCAGCGATGTTGATTCTGCGCGCTTCCTGAAAAAGGGTTTCGTCATCCCAGTGGGGGTTGACCACCGCTAACCCCTCCGCAACTCTGTTATGCTCTCGGGCCATAAGTGTGTGCATCACTGTCAACACCAGCTGTTCGTTCACTCTGATTTCTCCTGGAATTGGAATGGAATACAATATAATAAGTTTATTTGTATATAACACTGCAACTCCTGAAGCACAGTGCAATATAAACTTTAAACACAATAAAAAAGCCTATGGTATGATCCTTAATCAGTTAAAGATTAATTCAAAATTCAACTACAAAAAATATTTAAATATTTAAATAAATAATATATTATATTAAGTTAAATTAATTATTACATGATATTAATTAATTATTTAAATTACATATTTAATTACATTTAATATGTGAGACATAAAATGATATATATTATAAATATACATATCTATACTTATAATAAAATTCTAATTGATCAACGATATATGAAAAAAAAAATTATTAGGGGCCTTTATTAACGCAACAGAACCCAAAACAATAGTTGTTAGAATTTTTGTCTGTTTGTCTGTGCGTTTGTTCCCGCTAATCTCAGAAACAGCTTAACCGATTTCGCTCTGGTTTTCACTAATGTATTGCAGCAAGCATCACTTAATACTTGAGTTCGTTTCGTTGCAATCCGTCCATAAATAAAAAGTTATAAATTAATATGTTTCTAAATCAAAGAACGACTAAAACCCGGTCCTAAAACAAAGCTTTTCTACGCGAAAGGCGTCGTTTATCTGAAGCGATATGAGGCGATATTAGCAATAGTTATGGAGTAGTCACGGACCTGCTTCAAAACAGTACATGTTTTTGTTAGGCCGAGTACAACCTTCATCAGGAATATCAAGCTTAAGAGGGAGAAGATCTTTTAATCCATATTCTTTGAAAACTGGATTCATTCGCAGAAGACCGCCATAGCCAGTACGCAATTTCCTAGAATTATATTTCAAATTTTATTATATATATATAAATAAGTAATTATGATGTGGAACAGCAGAATTCGTAAAAGTTCAATATTTAAATTATTTACCTTGAGAATTTTTCAGTGACTCCATAAACAGTATTACCGTCGATTGCTCCAGTCAGAGTATTGAAAGGAACCCTTGATCCTGTGGAAAAATAATTAAATAATTTAATAAGGATCCTAATGGAAATTAATAAACAATAATTAAAGCAATAACAGTAGACTCGATACTGATAGTTTTGTAAATCATAAATAATACAAACAATATAAAAAGGTGGTATATAGATGCCGTGGCTCTGCAGATTATTTTCCGCATACACACAAACTCACAAAAATAGCACTCTCTATCATTTTAGTATAGTTAGTACCGTATTGTATTGTTATTTTTGACAGGTTTTTGAAACAGAAGAAATACCCGTAATACATCAGCGTTTGTCATTGTTTTTTTGTAAGATTTAAATTCTGTTTATAACAAACGTATCTATATAAATCATCTGCAATTTAAATACAAATGCGGCGCGGTGAGTAACTCTGTTAGATTTTCGCACCAGATTGGGTGAGGAAGTCGGAGTATTGACGTAACGTGAGTTAACTTTCCCCTGTCACCGGCCGGCGGCCGGCAGATGCCCCGAACTAGTCCCACGCTACAACATAATTGTTGGAATACTTCTATACTGATCAGGTTATATAAGAATGTAATGCGAACAAAAAATGTGGTATTTTATATAAAAGGTGCTTTGGCCAGTAATACTCGGATGTGGAACCGGAACATTTTCGAGAAATTAACATGCTTACGAAGTTCTGAATTTTGTAGCCAAGATTACGAATTCGTAAGCGTGTATTTGTATTGTTTTAATTTGAAAGAGAAGTTTAGTTTTTTGAAGATATCGCGAAAGTGTAATGCTATGTGTATTTGGATATGAAAAACATCTGAATAGTCGCCATGGAAGTTAAACGTTTTGCCGACGACAAATTGAGAGGTGAAAAATCTTTCAAGTTTAACCTAAAATTCTTTGGATTCATATTTCAATTAGGAGTTACTATCATATTCAGTGATAGACATTTAATTGAAATATATTTAAATAAATATTATTTACTACAATACAACTAATAGGATCTTTATAAAATGCACAATATAAGTTTTAGTTTCGCCCCGCGTTGGTCTAAAGTAAGATCTATTAAAATAGTTTTTGCGATAACCCAATTTATTACACAATCTATGGTTAAGGCTGGTTTTATTACAACAATGGAGGTGTCGAGTATCTTGGACTACTGCATATACATTGCGCAGTAACCGCAAGTCCATGAGCGATCGATCGTGGTTATTGGGTAAGATTTCAATTGATTTATTTCTGTGTTATATAGTACCATATTTGTGAAAGTGCTTTGAAGAGAGTGCGTTAAAGGAGATGTTTCAACGTATGTAGTTTCGGTCAGGTCTACGTATACTGTACGGAAAAACAGGACAACATACATAAAACTAGTTTCAACTGTCCATTTTATTGCATATGAATGTGTTTGATGGTACAAAACAAAAATATTCATTTTAGGTTTTCAACACAAAAACAACTTAATGACAGTGAGTTGTCCAAGTCATAGATTAACATTTTTTGTGACATTTTAAACTATACCTACTACTATATAAATCTGTAGCAGCTCTCTATCTGTACATTCCATTTTTTTGTAAAATTTCATGATAAATATTCGTTTTATGACTCACTTAAACTCAATATGACCATTTTGAAAATTTTCGTCTGTTTGTCTGTGCGTTTGTTCCCGATAATCGCAAAAATGGCTTATCCGATTTCGTTATGGTTTTACTAATGTATTGCAGTAAACGTCACTTAATATTTAAGTTTGTTTCATTTCAATCCGTTCATAAATAAAAAAGTTATGAACTAATATAAAATAATGTAGGTATTATTTCTTAGCGTAAGGCGTAGTTTTACCGATGCGAAGCGAGGGTAGTTTGCTAATTAATTAATAATCATGATTTATGTACAGCTACAGTACACATGTGAATTATCAGTACTTTTTCCCGAATTTTGCGGATCCTTATTTGTACCTTTAATTCATACATAATTCATAGATCGTAAAAATTGACGATGCAAACTTATTTTACCATATTTCTCTGGGTTACGCCACTAGAAGAAACTGAAGATATACTCTATCGCGCACTTCTGTATGATCCGGTAATACCTAAAAATTTTGCATTGCGAAGAAATTACTAAGGCCATAATATTGGGTGCGAGGGGTGCTAATTCTATTATCATGTGTTTACACATTAAAAATATCTTGATCTCCCCGATTAAATCAACAATTGAAACTTTACCTGTCTGGATCCACATTCAGAGCGGAACAATTTTTTTCTCTCTGTCCCGTACATAGCCTAAAACAGGATCGAGCGAAACTAACCCAATCGAAGCGCCAACAACACATGTGGCGTTATACATCTGGCAGTTACAAAACAATCTTACCAAGACGGCAGCCCGGCCGTGGCGAGGGGAAACCCCTCACGAAGTCTATACACTTGACGCCCCAGAGCCGGTAGAAGTAGTCGTCGTCAGGCACTCGGATTTCGTTACAATACGGGTGCTTCAGATGTGGAGGCCGCTTGCAGCACTCCTCGGGGTCGTTGCGGTTGATCGGGTCTAATAACATCGAATATAATCACCGTACAGTATAATGCACTAGCTGGCTCGAAAGACGTTCTGTATTTTTGTTGTTCACACGAGTATTATATAAATAATAATAATATTTTTGTTAAAAGCTTGACGATAGCGTCACTTATAGGATCATAGTTTAGGTGTGAAAAATCATATCGACGTAACAAATACGTAAAATGTCGTCTTTATTTGTCATTTATCGCTTAAATCGTATACAATTTACACGACCACTCTCGGAGACATTAACGATTTTATCTATTTATAGTAACTTATTTTCGCGTCACGGGTAACATGATAGCCGACAACTGAGCAGGCGGCCCACCTGGTAGAAGATGGTTCCAGCCGCTCATGATCGGCTGGAACGTTAATACAATCACCAACATCTTGCTGGCCTAGATGGAAACGAATAGATTGTAACCGAAACACGTGAAGAAACACTTTTCAGTTCCGAAAAGGATGGTGATCGCTAGTCAGGCATTTATATACAATACAACCATGCACCATGGTTAACATGGTTTAATGGTAACTGCAACCGAAGCAATTTTCTATCACTGAAAACTGCCGTAAAATGAATTTAATGTTTCTAATCCTGAGGATAGAGACACAATATCATTTATGCTCATTTATCCTCTAGTGCACTCCTTAGAGGGTTATAACATTGGGTCGATGTTGCATTGGAGACTTCTCGTTGCTCAAGTTCATAAGCGACGGCGATCACTCACCATCAGATGGTCCCTCTGCTTTTACGTCTATCACTCAAAATACGAACGTGACTTATGACACATAATATAAAAATGAATTTATTAGACTTCTTTTGTTTTTATAAGTTGATCTAAAAAGCTTCTAAACGACTATTTGTGGAATTTAGTCAATGTGCTTATTTATTACCCATCTATACTGCTTATTATAGTTAAATTGGATATCGGCAAGACTTACAATAAAGAATTTTTTTATAAATATACAGTTAATATTAACGTATCGATATACTGGCATATTGATCAAATTTCTAAGGTCTTAAATCAATCGATTTATATGTGTGTCATCAACAAAGGGAAGCAATCAAAAATTTACCAAGAGGCGTTCCAGTGAGTGTGTAGTCGTGGTCCATGAACTGTCCCCAGGCGATCACCATGACAGTGCCGGCGTGGTCGTGGAAACCATCATCGGGATGCATCGTGCGAGAAACAATTCGCGAAAGGGGAAGCTCGTGTCCGTTGTGGGCAATCCGAGGCGCGTTGATGCCATCCGCGAACAGGGGGCCGATCAGTCTACGATATGAACATGAAATATATATTTAGCATTCACAACTGCTTCGGTAGTTCAGAAGGTACAGTAGATTGGGCACTATCAGTACTGTTCGAACCTAATAGTTAAGTTGTTGACGGGTCACCACTTTCTTTTAGAATAAAACTAGAAATTTTTGGTGTCAGTTTTGGAGAGGCAGTCAATAAGCGAGTTCAATGTGTGATTAATGAATATCACCGCGTTGGTGTCGCCTCTAGATACGAATGTGTGTGGTTGGTGGTGACCACTTATCACCTGTGTCTATTTGTCTTCGTATTTATCTGGTATTAATATAAAAAATCCGTCTCGTATTCCGCTCAAGAGAGGTAGCCAACATCACAAATCTCTTCAGTTATGGTGGGAGACATACAATTCAAATGCTTTCAATGGATCCTATCTACGTATAGATATCGAAGACAATAGAGTAGTTTAATCTTTTACGTAAAAAATTGCTCCAGCCAGAATTGAACTTGGAACTCCCCGCTTGTTAGCAATGTACACTACCAACTGAGCGAGGGTATCGTCAAAACAACAAGCGGCATAAGTAATGAAAAATAAGCGACTAATTACTTAATCGTGCCATACATTTAAAATGCGGTGTGAAAGATTGTTGCTAAACTTGCTTGTTAATTACAAGGCCAAAAAATGTTTGTTAGTGACTGTGTGTATTGCGTATGTTTTAATCTTCTTTATTTTTTTAATAATTTAAGTAGATACACAGCAACATCAAAGAGCAGCAATAATTATAAAAGATAAAAAGGTTTGTTTTCCGGTCTTGGTTGTTCGTTATTTCCTACTGCTGGAGGATGCAAGTATATATTTATTTTTTTTGGTAATGGCACCTTTGGAATGGCGCCATGGTAGCACCCCAGGTGGGGTGGCGTAAGTTGTTGCATAGTCCATCGAAACGGCGATACTTCCCAGCGCGGCATTCCACATGCGAGAACACCGGCGGACACACCTCGCGGATCAGAGTGCGTGATGTGTCAATGAGAGGAAGGCCTTTCTCGATCTCTTCGTATGTAAGCCCGTATCTGAAAGAGTTTTGTTTTTAAATATTAATTAGATAAAAGAGCAAACATTAACAAGAACAAACTCTGCAGAAAGATCTGCTGATCAGTCGAGTTGCATTTGATTTGAGAGTGTCTGATTCGAGAGCCTAATCTCGGGCATAAACAGTAGTCGTCAAGCCATCTTGAGAGCGTAAGCTGTTGGGCAGCATAAGAACTTCTAACAAGTTTTGGCTACTACTCCATCTTGAGAAGGATTATTAAAGCTGCAAGAGGTAGGCTTCAAACCTCATATTAATGAGCCTGTATAGGGTAGTGGGCTGTTGATCTCTTGCAGCCAAGTCCTATTTAGACCTCTTACGGTTCGCAGATTAGCCGTTATATTAAAAAAACATAATTCATTATATAAGTATTGCTGTATGCTACCAATTAATGTTTTTTAAATGCTTTACATATTGAGTTATAAATTAAATAATTTAATCGAAGTAACTCGTATTTAATCAAATACGACCATTGTTTCTTTACGAAATCATTTATTGATATACTAAATAGTGTAAGCTGGCTTTATTCTTAACTTTATGAATTGAACTTAAGTATTTTTTAAGTAAGTATATTCATATATAAGTAGTTTGAGTATCGAGGTCAAAGACATTAAGTAAAGTAGTTCAAGGTCAATTTAACATCGTGAGTTTGTGAGATGTACAAAAAACAAATAGATGGCTTATCTATTTACACTGCATCAATTAGCGTAAAATAATAGGGGAAATAATAAAGTATTCCATGTCTAGGAAAGTTTCGGTTCTTGCTAAACACAAGTCGTTAATTTTATTGCGATCCTTTAAGCGTTCCTCGTATAAAGTTAGCGGGACAGTATTTTTTACTACCTTAAGTGTTAGTGCGTAAATTGTCTTTTTAGTTTGAAAAGCCATAGTGATGTAAATTTTAATTTTATTTTGGAAACGGTTTGTGAGATTACTTTGCTCTTAGAACTTTTGCACCATAAAAAAAGTAAATTTATATGGCGGACTTAAACCAAAAAGTATTCTTTGCCTGTTAACTTTCGAAATGTTAGAAAATAACCAATGGTAGTACATTAAAATATATTGTGATGAAAAAATATAAAATACGATTCTATCAACAAATATGAATACATGATATATACATATAAAATATACTTTTACATAATACGTATTATGTTAATATATTAAATGATATTAAAATATAATTGTATGTACGTATCATGTAAGTCACAAAAAAGTAAGAAATGTATAATAATAACAACTAAAATATGACTACTTTGAAAAGTTTATGTGAAGACTTCACATTTTGAAAGTTGTTTTGCTTACAGGCTTTCGCAAATCATCATAAAAGTGCATTCCAGAACTGAGCAGCTTGAACAAATTACTTGGACAGGAAACCATTGGGACGAAATGGTATAGAGAGCGTCAGCGTCTCAGAAGAGCGAAGCGTTCATGGGTGTCACTCAAAAACTAGAACTTTAATTTCAAATAATCTGGCAAAAGGTCATCAAAAAGTGAGAAGAAATTATCCTGATTTAAAGCTGCAAACGATATGATGAAAAGATCGAATTGTCGAAGACATAAAATTAATCGGATTTAGTTATTGAAAAGTCCAATAGGATTCGTTAAACACGTATCAGGATAAGTGATTATGGCGAAAATAAGAACATGTATTAGAGTTATTTTAATCTTGTTAAGTAGAAAGTTTCTTAATCGTTTCGGGGCACACAGTTTAGCTGTGGCAGATGATTTTCGGCATGACAAATACAGCTCAAATTACTATCTAAGTAGAGACCCAGAGATTTCATTGTCGTAGAAAGTGTGACAATTGAGCCTTCGAACTTGATCGGCATTACATAACCATTTCTAATATTTGGTGCCTACTCGACTACTGCGACGTGAGATTGAGATTTTAACGCGGAATTTACATTAATTATCTCACATGCACCTAAGGTCATTATTTATTTATTTAATGTTATTACTAATTGGTTCTGCGTCAGCGTGAGCATACATTTGTAAATCATAAAATATATAATAATCATAAAATATTTGTAAAGCATAAAAGGGGTAAGCGACTAAAGCGAAAAAGCGAGAAAGATAAGGAACTAATGAAGGTTGTAAATAAGAGAAGATACAAAATTTCACTCTGTGATACGCCAGACATATTATGACCAAACCGCATTGCTTGTTGACGACCACAAATTTAAGAAAAAAACCATTTGAGGGTAATGGGAGAAAAATTAAGTTGATGAAATAAAGCAAGGAGTAGACTGCTATCTTCCATGTTGAGTGCGTTCATGAAATCAATAAAAACAAAAATGGTATCTAGCCTACACTCCATAACTCCATGTATGTAGTAAGTTATCTTTTGAAAAATGGATTACGTGAGTTATACAAGCAGTATGTCATCAAGGACAAGAGGGATTGTATTACAGCTCGCATCGTCGCAGCCTCACTACCAATTTGATAAAAGTTAAAATTTTAATTTATACGGATAAAATTGGAAATACCTACCTACTCGTACGTTTTATGAGAGAAAATGAAGATTTTATAGTTTCATTTCATAATATTCCATTAATATCGTGTGATTTCATCGCGAAGCTTAATATCTGTCGTAGGGAAAAAAAGTTTGCTAGCACTAACCTCAAAAAGTTGCTAGACAATTTGCAATTTAATAACTTTATACGCTTGACCCTCTTTTTGTGTAAACTGTATGTAATTTTCGCTTAATGATTCGCTTTTGCACCGACCACTACTTTTACAAAATTTTAAGGTTGGATTCGAAAATTGTTCTTGGACTTTATTGATATTCAAAGGCCGTTACGTGGGCTGTCAGATCGCCAATATCATTTATATTCGTAAGAGTTCATGTAAACGATATCTGGCTCATAAAAAACAAATTTTAACATTCCCATATTTAATAAATGATCCGATAGTACACATCAATAGTATACATTGATAATTGAGATAGATTATCGATTGCAACAAACGCTATGAAATAATACAGCGGAATATCAGATGCGGAGGCCTCGATATGTCTATCATTCAAGCAATTATTGCATTTCAATAATTCGTTCTTACCGCAGATAAAAAACCGTAACTTAACTTTATAATGAGACCGGTGTTCAATTCAAGTACGTGCGAGTACTTATTTACTGTATTTTAACTTTCAAAACGTTACTTCTGTGCGATGATTTAATTCTGTTAGATTTTATTTAACTAGTTATTTGGTTATATAATGAAAAGTATAAAAATATGTTGTATTTTCTCCTTGGTCATAGAAGTATGTCAGCTTACGCTTACGCTTCGGCGTAATTTGTTTCATTGATATGGATTGATAGTAGACTTAGTAATGCGAGGTAAATTTCTAAAATTCTATACTAGATATGACATTGTAACCAATTTTTTTATTGATAATACTAAAGCTTCAGGAAGTTAGTTTTACAAGCTTGTCAATTGCTGACATAAAAAATATTTCGGTCGATAAAGGCAGGAGACAAAGGAAGTGAACTGTTTTATCTTTGCCGATTAACCTATATATAAAAAAAAAGTATTATCGCATGAAGTGACTGCATAATCATAAGTTGAAAATCGCAAAATTGAATTAGTAACTAGAACGATTTTTGTTTAACTTTTTTTTTTTAGGAAAATCCATACGAAGTCGAATACATAAATTATAGTTTTGTATGAAAATTTCAATAAAAATGACATTCAGCTGGTAATTCTGTTCATTGAACGATTTGGGTGGATAAACTTCTCGACAAACTAACGCGATGGAGACGTATTACAACACAAATACGCTTTGTGTGTGTACTTCTTATTTTCTTCATTAGTAAACTGTACCCATGTGAAGCTGGGATGGGTTCTCGTAGAATATAAATATTGCAAAACGTTGCAGCAACTTTAATAAGATGCTTGTAATTATATTTTTTATACGTAGAAATCTTCAGAGTCTGTTATATTGTATTGCTAGTGAATATTATTTAGGCAAATATGAGCTCATACTTTCAATATTATTAAGATGATACGCAACGATAACTGCGGGCCGTCATAAAAATGTACTTTAGCATATTTTATAATTATCAAATGTGGGTTCGTAAATTATTGTTGCTAATTAGTTTACATTTATCAAATGTCCGACATTATACGATCTAGGGCAGAATCGAGACATGTACGGTTAAAATATATCTTATTGTAAATATTACCTTCTTAATATTTAGTTTAGCTATAAATGTAGATATGCGATAACAGTCACTGTATCGAGTTCTGGAATCCTTCGTAACCAATAACTATAATACTTTTTAAATTCCTACTATTAGCTTACAGTATCTCTATATATATTTATATAATCTTGTTTAAATTTTCAATCGTTAACAAAATATTTTTATTCATCCACTCAAGTTCAAATTTTGTTTTTAAACTTCTAGTGGATGACACTGGATATTAATACAGTTTTTTTTTAATAAAAATTAACTAATTAAATATAATCAATTAATTGTATTATAAGCTTTCATTGCCACATCTGTCGGCACAACGAACTACGATATTAGTTCGTTAAACTACAAATACAATAGCATTAATTTTAATACGAATATCCTTGTATAGATGGCATTGCACTCCGATGAAGAACCATATGTGGGTACTGTTTAATTAATTAATTTTAGTTTTATGTTTATATGGGAGTAAATTTTTTTTATATAAGATATTTAGCAGGATATATATGTATATACATATTTATATTTATCGTAATTTTTTAATAAAAGTGGGAATTGAGTTTAATTTTTTTTATAACTTATTTACATAGAAACAGCAAACAAGAAGATACCATAAGTTATATCGTTTAACTAATAAGGAAGGAGTAATCTCTCTTGTAAATTGGCTCATCAGCAAACAACATTGAAAATATTTTTATGTTCAACTTTTAAAGAGCGAGATAGGTAAAAAAAAAAACTCCAGCACAAAACGCAGGAGCACCACCGATTATATTGTAGGTACAGATTTAAGCGACTTCTAAAAAAGAGCTCGACAAATAGAAGAGGTTGCCTTGGATTCTAGGCGGAAGGAGCCTCGTTACATCTTTTGACTCCTTAGTCTAAAGATTCCTTAATCTATAAAATTATTTTATATCTGCATTGGTTACTGAGTTTTTATTAATCCATTTCATTGAGTTTCTTTACTTTACTTGAATCATTATTTGGTCTACGGATATGATTAGTAGAATTATCATTTCTAGTCAATAGAATAAATCGCCTGAGAGTTGCCAGCAATATTGATAGTATAGCATTGCTAGTGCTAAACAATTGCTACTCCAGTGCTAGACTAGCATACTAATTAACGTGATAGCATGATTGTACTGTATGTAATTTTTATAATGTGTATTTTTTATATTTTATATATCACTAAGAACATAACAATCGTGGGTCTTTTACCCAGTTTCAATCATAAGTTTTATAAAGACCTTGTTATACACGCACCATTTTATATGACTCATCGTATTTCATTTTGATTTGCAGAGATCATCCATCATGGTTTCCACTTGTATGATGATCATTGAACTCGTTACAGTAATCGGTCTACATAAATTTAACAACGCATTATCATTGTACAATCTTATCGTCTACTCAAGGTATTAGCTACACAATGAGTGAAGATTCGCAGCGGCAATAGACAGGTACTAACACTTGAGAGTCCGTACGCATTACGATGGTTTACGTTGCGTTAACGTGAGATTGTATACAACAAATTTAAATAGTGCACTCTCAACAACTAAACGCGCAATTCTATATATCCAGCGCACGCGAATGTCCATCTTTGATGTTGGTATAAAGCAGAAACCATTTAGAACCTAATGGGTTCATGTCGGGGGAATATAGCAATTCAGCTGCTGTCTTTTTTAAATTCTATCTCATGGTCATTGGGGATGTAGCCGTAAAGTGCATTAATGTAGAAAAAGCCTATTTATTCTTGACTTGAAGAAATATACACTATAGTCGACCGGAAACATGGACGTAGTCAGCTTATAGGCATTCATCCATACGAGTATCAATTCTGGATACTAGACGTGCATCGGGTCATCCAAGGGTTGTAACGGAATGAGGGAACTAGGTCATAAAATTTACTCAAAGCCATTATTACGTCGATTGTTGTAATTTTATAAGAACACTAGTATCCCGTCCTTGCTACACTTTGGCAAATTCTGCGGAAACAGGATTTTTTCAGGAAATTAATTGAAATAAACGAAATGAAATACCTAAAAATTCAAATGTATTCTAGATTATGAATCGAATAAATTTTAATTCTATTGTGTGGTTTTAGTTTTAAACATGAACAGACAAATAGACAGAAATACTAACAGACAAAAATTCTAGAAATCTAGTTCTCTATATGGATAACCAAGTCTAACTCATATTTCACATCTTTTTCCTGTCCGGTCATTTCCGTTGGCAGGTAGTATGAAAGGAAGTTGTTTAGGCGATACTGTTTCGAGCATGGCAAATCACCTACTAAGAGTGTTCTTCTAAAACGACCATATATTCATTTTCTGATACTGCGCAATGTACTGTAAAACATAGTAAATCGTTTGCGCCAGCTACCTTTCACATTTAGAGCCGAAACATCAATAGCTTTAAACAACATTTATAGATTATAGATAATCTAAATACTTAACGTATCTTTCCGATAGGAACAGATTACAAACTCTTTAGTAATATCCGATTAAGATCCATAAATCTGTATACATATATATAAAAATGAATGATTGTCTGTATGTCCTTTATAGAATTGTAATTGATCATGTAGCATTTAGCAAATCATTTTAGCAAAGTTGTTGTGCTGAGCCCAAAAAGGTTTCTGAGTTGTTACGACCAATTTTCGACAGATGGCGCCACTGTTTATTTTAGTTGGTGGCGTACCAACGCGCGCAGGGTACTGCTAGTATGTGTATAAATAACAATAAAATTACATTCAACTGTACTGTATATAAAAGAAATAGACACGTTGTTTTGCCATTTGTGATTCACACACACCCACATATATATATATATATATATATATATATATGGAATCATTTACAAATGAATGGTGCGTCTTTTATCTTAAAGTTTCTTGGCAATTGGAAAAAGGTATTTCTCCTCCTTTAATTAGGCGTGTAATCTGAGGATGGTTAGAATGGTCCAGACACGGCGTGTCTGTTAAAACTAGACAACATAGCCCTGTGTCAATTTATTAGTTAGTTATTTATCTATTATTTATTCAGTAGTCTGTTTTTTTAAACATAGAACCAAGGTTGATTTATAAGTAACGTTGATTTTACGGTGGTCAAACAGGATATGAGTCAGATGACAGCAATATTTCCATCCATTTAAGAATATAGAGCAAGAAACATTTAACATCCGGGATTATGATTCAAAATCAGACCTTAAGTAATCTGAATTTTAAATAATCGTTTTAATGTGATTTACTCGGCAAACACAACTTGATCCTAATACACAGTTATTTCGTTTTGTTTGTTAACGGAAATTAAGAGAAAAGTGCATTTAATCGACGACCTCGTAACCTTGAATGTCGAGTGAGTTGTCTCGGGTTCAATTCCCGACCGAGGCAAACAGTTATTTGTCAAATTTGTCAAATAAATGTTTGTTCTCGGATCGTGGGTGTTTTGGATGTGATATTTGGACATTCATGCCAAATGTAATGAAAGAAATCTTAGTGAGGGTGTGTGTATGTGTGAACGTTTGCTGTTCCGTAATTTTAATCCTTTATTGCTGGAGTTAATATCAATAACTTTAACTAATACATTCGAGCGAATGCAGAGTGGTGTTAACCGGCAAATGATTTGGTGCAAGCTTTAACTTTGAATAATGTTATCCTTGGATTTTCTTGCGAGTCCGCTTTAGACATGTTTAACTCCACACCGGCTGAATTACGAACAGCGGCCCGCAAAAACGTCCGATATTTGAACATGAGGCATATCGTATTATAAGAAGTTCGTATTCTTTAAAGATTATTTACTAAACTAAATTAATAATAGAACGAACAAAGGATGTATGTAGGGACCTATTTTATATTGTTTCGCTGTGAAATAAAGAGGAATCATTCGTTTTGTTATTTATGATACGGACAATTGCACAATGAGCTTTTAAATTAACAAAAGCTTTACATTCTTTCCGCGGCGTGATTCAAAGTAGCCTTGGATCGACTGTGCTGAGGATACAAGACAACGGATCCTAATCCGTTATCAGTCAGCCTCGTGGTCAGTATTTAGATTAATGATTAAGTATCAACAATATTGACAATGAGAGTAACTTGAACAAGGTTGTTTGGACAGGAGTTTAAATGTCAGTCGAAAGTTCGCGAGGAAACAATTGTGTTATGTTAAGCCTGGGGTTACGCAACATTAATTTCGCGTCAATATCAGTAAAGAATTTAAATGAATATATTGGACTCAATTTTAGTAAGTTTATATGTTTTTTTACGGGGGCGTGTAGTTATGGTATATGGTTGCGTCACAAACTTTTTGAATATAACGTTACATCACGACATAACTAAATTGTGACGTGAGGGTTACACACATCGCAACACTGTCACTCATTGTTGTTGTCAATCTCTTTTCATTTAAATTGCTGTGACAGTTTAATAATCACTTAAGTTCTTACAATTTCAGAATAGATTGATTATAATAGTGTAGGCGAATATAGCTTTTAAAATACTTACTAAACTTTACATTCATAATATACCTACATTACCATCACAACTCATAACTGTCTGGGCTCTGGTCTTCTCTTACGATTTTACCGAAGGTAGTGATAATTAATTTCTATTATACATATAATTTTGAAATATTCAAACCCGGTCCTCGTGCTGGAGACCGACAATCAATATGTAGGTTATTTGTTAAGTATAAAAAAATATTACTTACGTGCGTGCCAAATTAATAGAAATGTCCAGAATCAGTTCACCCACACTAGCAAAATCTTCTGCCTTCCAGTCTCCTTTTGGCTGCGACACCACTGCAGAAAAACAATTAATTAAAATATGAATATTTTAAAGAAAATGCAATTATTATGGCGTGTAACTAACAAGTAAGTAAAGTTTATTTAAAGTACTAAATTTTAATTCTTTGTGTAATTTTTCATGGAGAAAGTAGAACTTTAAATATTATCTATACTAGATTTTACAAACTGTGTGATAAACGTGACCTTTTGTTTTGAATTATTTAATTAGAACACATAATACAGGTTCATAATTTACGAGATGGTTATATGAAATAACTTTTATTGTAACATAATAAGTATCATACATTTTACCTTAAAATAATTACATAACTGTATTGCAAAGTAGGTACGAATTTTACCGGCATATACATATATACACTACAATTTACTACATTTATTTTTGCAATCACAAAATTTTTGTGAAAGCGAAACGGCGATAAAATTTATATGCGACTTAATAAAATTGAGAAACCGTAACAAATTATAAACAACTCTTCGTTTATTTTATAGCTTGATTATGAATTTTTAAATGCAAACATTATTAAATACTCGCATAAAGCACTGCGTAACCAGATTATCCAAATAGTGTTAGTTCATAAACTAGTAGTTTTAAGGTACGTTATGTCGACTCTTTAAGAGTTATTGTGCGCTCTTTTAGATCTAATAGATGTTTACCCATGAATTTTCTATACGGGATCAATTCTGTTAATTCTTGATATACTTACGTTCCGATGACACTATAACATGATAAAGACATAGAGTGATTCTTATCCACTTACCATATCTCGGTTTACTGGAGGTACATGTTGTACCTACCTATCAATATTGCAATATTTTTTTCTGTTGGTATTCGTACTATAAAGCAGTTAATACTTCAAAAAGGAAATTCATGACGACAAAAAGGTAACATCAATCAGAGTAACTTTGACAGGTATCGAGCGCATTGTAGCTTATATGATTTTTTTTTAAAAGACCTAAGTTATAAATATCAAGAAAATTTGTATTCTGAGATCGTGAACAATAGAATTCGAAAAGGATCTGTCACTTATTAATGGAAATTATAAAAAAAAAATTGTAAAAGTATGGTATCTCAAAGTTACCCCCTCTTCTGGGTAAGTTTGACGGACTATATGGTTTTCACTAAAATCGCCTTATATTTGTAATTTGAAGATACTGGATAACGTTGGTAACTTCATACACTATATCTTCTAAACTTAATGTACTCACAAACGTATAAGATATTAATAGCGTTTTAACAAACTTTACATCATTTTGTTTGTGTTATTTGATTACTGTAATCATTGTAGAAGTAAATATTGTATTTCTTTATCATAAACGTAAATAATACTTCGTAGTGTAATAATACTTTTAAGTAGTAAGGATTCGCCGGTTCTGACTCTTGAGTCAAATCTTGAATCAAAACTCTTGAATCAAATCCGACCGTTCGTGGCCATCGAAAACTAAAAAGAAAAAAAATCAAGTTTGGTGTCAAATCGTAGGTTTCCGACTACGCCCGATCGATTGCACTTGTCCGTTTTTTGGTAACGG